>JAVDBV010049152.1:0-10551 GCA_032619315.1 Piper longum | reverse complement strand
CATGGCCTAGTGGGGCCCACCTATGGGTACACGCACTATAGATATGGCGGCAAGTTTAGATCGAGACCATCCGAACTCGAAACCGACTCGAGTCCTGAAATTGACTCTATAGGAGGGAATCGAGGTAAGAAGGCTAAATGGGTGTCAAGCACTGAACTCAATCAAACTGGGCCCATAGGGGCATAAATCGAGTGATCTAAAATTCCTATGATGCATGCAAATGATGTACCCATAAAATCCTAAACGGATACTAAACGCCGCAACGGCCTAAATCTAGGCCTAAAATCCTGTATAACACATACACACAAATTCGTATACCTAAGCATACACTGTTAGCTCGTGATTTTATTATCTTCATGTCTTGCATAATCAGCCACTATAACATGCTCATACGGCCATCTAGACTCATACTCATAATCTGAAACTAGTTTGGCTCGATCTCGCTCAAACCAACTCGATACTGACCCAAATAGGGCAAAACTCAAATCGGGTAAAACCCTAACCCGAAAATGGGGTTTTACAGTTTTCCGATGCACCGTTTGTCGCCGTCCGACTACCACCTGCCAATCCACCGTCGTGAATCGACTCACCTCCGCACCATCTTTGATTCCAACCATAAAATTTGGCTACTGCTATCATGATCTGCCCGCAATCGACCCCCAAAGTCATCACTTAGATCACGGTAGCGACTACGCATCGCTCGCTTCCAGCCGCCGTCAACTGCCGTCGACCACCTTCGACTGCCACCGACCAGCTCCGCCATGCTTCCATGGTTCCTACCTGACTACCCCCGGCCATGTTCCGGCCACGGCGGCGCCGGAATCGGTTAAACCTTGTCTTGTGCACTCATTTCAAACCAATCACATCTTCATATTTTGGTTTTTCAACAAGCTTCCATGTTTGATTCTTCTCAATCATCTTTCATTATTTCATCCATAGCTTGTACCCATTTTTTTTGT
Organism: Piper longum; assembly: GCA_032619315.1. NCBI lineage: Eukaryota > Viridiplantae > Streptophyta > Magnoliopsida > Piperales > Piperaceae > Piper > Piper longum. Next base: position 9,592 of record JAVDBV010049152.1, on the reverse strand, counting down.
TTTATAGCTTCATCAAAGTATTGAGGCTCAAATGCAAGAAAAGCAACATTAGATTCGATGATTTCTTGTAAAGAATGCACCTTTTTTGAGGGAAAATTTGTATCAATGTCATCTGGCCTTACTTGACAATCTCTTTGTTCTGTATTAGTAGGTGGTGGTGAGTACAATGAACTTGGTATATCTCTATATTTTTCAAAAACTTCATTAATAAGTAGTATTTCACCTTTTGCTTCTTCTTCTACTTCTACACATGGTCTCTTCAAATGAGCTTCATTATCAACACTTCTCATTTCTCATTCTCTTCGAAGATCACATCTTTTGAAATTACCAACTTATTGGTTTTGAGATTTAATAGCCTATAACCTTTATATTCTTCACAATATCTAATAAAAAAGACATTTCTCACCTTTTTCATCAAATTTCCTTTTCTTTTGTGATGGAATATAAGCATAGGCAATGCATTCAAAAATTCTCCAAGTACTCACTTCGAGTTTTCTCTTGTGCAAAGCTTCCAATGGAGTCTTATTTTCGACTGCCTTAGTAGGACATCTAATGAGAATGTAGACCACGGTATTTACCGCCTCCGTCCAAAATTTATATAAGAGGTTCTTATGTGCCAACATGCTTGTAAAAACCGTGGAAATTTTTTTTTTTGGTATTTGAATTATGTTTTTTTTAAGACTCGAAATTGGTGCTAAATACTATTTTGTGGAATCAATACGGGTGAATCGATATGATTGGTCATCAAGATTATTATTATCATTTGTCGACCGGTCATAGTTCGACCTAGTGCCAAGCCCCCCAGATCTTGGGTGGGTGACAACTTGATGAATGGGAGGAAAAGGTAGGATGAACTTTAACCAAGTGATACCTATTCATGAATGAGCGGTAGGGTGTGAGAATTTAATTGAGGGACTCGTTGAGTTGAATATATACAGTTGTGGAGATTGTGGAAAATCCTTTTCCCTAGCCATCCACTCCTGCTTGGCTCCTCTCCGTCCCAGACACCCTCCTCATTGCTGCGTGAGTATCTCGTCCCTCTTCTTATTTCTTTTCCATTAGGACTATTGCATGCATGGTTTTGCTGGTAAGGATGTAGGGTTGATGATGTTCTTCACATCTTCTTTGTTTTCCACATCTTTTTGGGAGAAGGTTGCATGATGGCCTAATTGTCACCATCTCCTTCCCGTCTCCTCTATTTTTCATTGCTCTCGGCTTGTGTTTTAGAGTGTTTTCAACGGTGCCTTTTCAAGTAGGTATGCAGTTCAGTCGGCGGCTTCCAAATCAGGTCGTGCATGTAGCAACACCTGGTTTTTGTTGGAGATGCCTCGCTGAATTGTAGGATCCCTAGCATCTTATGTATGGGGTTCTTGTCAATTTTTGTGGTATGAATTGTTGTCAGTCTTTTGGGGTCATTTAGTTGTGTCGTTGAGTGTGTATTGATGTGTTCTGGTTATTGCCCCTCGTGTTGATAAAGGCATCGTGAGTTGCACTGCTGGTTTGTAGTTGATCGTCCTTTCTGTATAGTATGTTGGTCGTGTCTAGGGTTGCTAGTTTCTTCTTTTATTTGGGGAACATCGTATTATCTGTTATTGCTGGTCGTAGTGGTGTTTAAGTTGCATGATTATTAACAAGTAACTTAGTGATTTAGGGTTTAATTGGTATGAATAATAATTGTTAAGTTATATAGGTAATTCACATAGTTATTGGCTTAAATAAAAAATTGGGAATTTCATGAGTAATATAATCACTCTAGTAATTAATTGGTGATAATTAATTCGTGTACTATAAATTATTAAGTTAAGTTGGATGGTTATAGATAATTAATGGAATAAAGATTCTACCTTTATCATATAAGAGTTAACATAAGCTAAATAAAATTAATTATTGTATTAACGAGTTAGTAAGGTAGGAGAATAGGCCATAAGTGTGAAACTTAAACGACACAGTAAAATTAATAAAGTTCGATCCTTTATTGAGTTGAATGATTTGAATAAATTAAAAGTATCATCGAATTGGATAACACAAATCATCTTAAATAGTGTAATCGGACGACGTAACTAATTGTTAATTAAATATTTGGTTATACGCTAATTATTATTTAACATTAGTTAAATGTAAATCGTGATGCAAAGAATTAATTTGAACATGTAAAGTACGTCTTAACTGATAACGACACATAAATAATTAAGTACCCCACTATACTTGTTGTAAAGATTAAGAGTTTAATGTTTGAGATTGGTGAATGTTGTATGTTTGGTTTTTATAGACTTAGGCCATATAGTTGCATGCATATCTACTCGGATAAAATTATACTAATGTATACTTTTATTTTCTCATTCAGATTAGGATCGTCGGCTGCGGTTGCGAGTCCATTTATGAACTATTTAGGTCCGTATAATTGTTTGAAATGTAATATATTCCCTTTTGCCAGCCCTTGTCAGCGTGAGCCCAGATTCGACCACCATGCACCAAGTGCAACCGAGGTCAAGGAATTGACTCAGCCCGACACGGGGCCGTACTTTTAAAATTACTTGACACAGAAATTGGGAGTCTCTGACACGAGACAGTACCCGCAAAATTGGGAGTCTCTGTCACAAAGCAGCACCCTTGGGAGTCTCTGACATGAGGCAGCACCTGCAAAATTGGGAGTCTCTATCACGAGGCAGCACCCACGAAATTGGGAGTTCTGTCGCGAGGCGGCACCTACAAATTTGAACACCCTATGCCGAAATGGGTGACAAGGCATAATAGCGCGAGACGGCACATTATGCACTTGTTATACCGAGAGGGTGAGTCAATGACAAATATAGGTAACTAAAGGCCATGGGCCACGTAGCGTGTGTGTGCATACATGGGATTGTAGCTGGATGGGCAGCCACCCTCCTAGCTTGTTAAGAGCTAGGCTCATAAGCACGAAAAAAATTTTGAAATAAAAATAGGGAGTATATTTGACTTGTTTCATTAATTATGTGGCTTAGTGGTTTTATCACTAACATGGAATTGCCTCCGCAGATGTGCAGATTTGGACTGAAGATTGAGAGTGCCCTTGGTGTTCCTTTTGGGCCAACCAAGGTTTGGTGATTCACTAATAATTTGGACTTCCTTTTTACTTAATTTGAGTTATAAGTGTGGCTATGGGAAATGGTTAGTGGTTGTGGGCTAGCGTGAGCATAGCTAGTTATGTTTGTTATGTTACATCTTATATCTAATCTAGCTAAATAAATTTCCCGGCTTGGTGTCAGATTAGGATTTATGGGTTAGATTTTTATTGTTTTATTAATTATGTTGTTGGGTGACACCCAGTTAGTTAGGGTGGGTCGTTACAGGCATTATATTTTTGAGTAACACCTTGCCAGTTAGGCCCATTATGTTGCACTTTAGCCGGGTCGTTACAATGCATCTAGCCATTTCAACAACTGCTATATTCCTCCTTTTTACTACACCATTTTGTTGAGGTGTGTAACTCATAGTCAACTCCTTTCTTATGACATTGCACTTGCAATACTTCCAAAACTCCTTTGAATCGATTTCTCCACCTCCATTGGTCATCAAAGCTTTCAAGTAAAGTCTACTTTATTTTGTGGGCCCATTGGGTCTAACAATGGTATAAGAGCTTGGTTGACTATGGTGTTTTCCTACATCAATTATGGATGTATCCTTCGTGGTTTCTGCTGATGATTTAAGGGTAGTCTGCTTGGCGATGGAAATTTTTGGGACGCCCGATGTGTGAAGGGGAGTTGTTGGGTTTATCCCATATCGGTCATGGATGATGTTAGTGAGTTGTATATATGCTAAGAGGAAAGCCATATTTTTGAGCAAGCTTTTGAAGTAAGTGAGACCCGTGACACCTACTGCAAGTCTGTTTTGTGAGCTCGTTGGGCCTAACAGTGGTATCAGAGCATTTAGGGGCCTAACAGTGGTATTAGAGCTTGGTTGACTTTGGTGTTTGCCTATGTCGATTGTGGATGTCTCGTTCATAGTTTCCACCTGATGATTTAAGGGAAGTTTGTGAGGCGATGAAAATTTCGGGGACGCCCGATGTGAAGGGGAGTTGTTGGGTTTATCCCACATCGGACGTAGATAATGTTGGTGAGCTGTATATAGGCTAATGGGAAAGCTTTATTTTTTAAGCTAGCTTTTGAAGTAAGAGAGGCATGTGACAACTATTGTAAGTCTGTTTTATGGGCCCGTTGGGCCTAATAGTGGTATGAGAGTTTTTAGCGGTTCATTGGGCGTAATAGTGGTATCAAAGCCAGGTTGACTTTGGTGTTTGCCTATGCTGATTGTGGATGTCTCCTTCGTAGGTTCCGCCTAATGATTTAAGGGGAGTTTGCCATGCGATGAAAATTTTGGGGACGCCCGATGTGTGAAGGGGAGTTGTTGGGTTTATTATACATTGGTCGTGGATGATGTTAGAGAGTTGTATATAGGCTAATGGGAAAACCTTATTATTTGAGCTAGCTTTTGAAGTAAGAGAGGCCCATGACACCTATCACAAGTCCATTTTGTGCCCATTGGGTCAAACAGTGGCATCATAGCTTTTAAGTGTCCATTGGGCTTAACAGTGGTATAAGAGTCACATTGACTTTGGTATTTGCCTATGCTGATTGAGGATGTCTCCTTTGTGGGTTCCGCTTAATGATTTAAGGGGAGTTTGTTAGGCGATGAAAATTCCGAGGACGCTTGATGTGTGAAGGGGAGTTATTGGGTTTATCATACATCGGTCGAGGATGATGTTGTGAGTTTTATGTAGGCTAATAGGAAAGCCTTATTTTTTAAGCTAGCTTTTGAAGTAAGAGCGGCCCGAGACACCTATTGCAAATCTGTTTAGTGGGCCCATTGAGCCAAACAACGAAAGCAGGGTGGGCCCGTAACCCACATATCCCAGGAACAAAATTGGCTCTTATACCACTGTTAGGCTCTTTAGGCCCTTAAAAGGGACTTATTGTTGGGTTTATCCTACAACGGTCGTGGATGGTGTTGGTGAGTTGTATATAGGCTAATGTGAAAGCCTTATTTCTTGAGCTAGGTTTTGAAGTAAAAGAGGCACGTGACACCTATTTCAAGTCCGTTTTGTGGGCCCATTGGGCCTAACAGTGGTATTACAGCCAGGTTGACTTTAGTGTTTGCCTACCCATATTGTAGATGTCTCCTTCGTAGGTTCCACTTGATGATTTAAGGAGAGTTTGCTTGGTGATGAAAATTTCGGAGACCCCTAATGTGTGAAGGGTAGTTGTTGGGTTTATCCCACATCGATCGTAGATGATGTTAGTGAGTTGTATATAGGCTAATGGGAAAGCTTTATTTTTTGGTGTTTGCCTACGTCGATTGTGGATGTCTCGTTCATAGTTTCCACCTGATGATTTAAGGGAAGTTTGTGAGGCGATGAAAATTTCGGGGACGCCCGATGTGTGAAGGGGAGTTGTTGGGTTTATCCCACATCGGACGTAGATAATGTTGGTGAGTTGTATATAGGCTAATGGGAAAGCTTTATTTTTTGAGCTAGCTTTGGAAGTAAAAGAGGCATGTGACACCTATTGCAAGTCCATTTTGTGCCCATTGGGTCTAACAGTGGTATTAGAGCTTTTAGGGGTCCATTGGGCCTAACAGTGGTATCAAAACCAGGTTGACTATGGTGTTTGCCTATGCCGATTGTGTATGTCTCATTCGTGGGTTCCGCCTAACGACTTTAGGGGAGTTTGCCCGGCTATGAAAATTTCAGAGACGCCCGATGTGTGATGGGGAGTTGTTGGGTTTATTCTCCATCGGTCGTGGATATGTTAGTGAGTTGTAAATAGGCTAATGGAAAACCTATTTTTTTAAGCTAGCTTTTGAAGCAAGAGAGACCCATGACACCTATTGTAAGTGTGTTTTGTGGGCCAGTTGGGCCTAACAGCAGTATCAGAGCTCTTACGGATCTGTTAGGCCTAATAGTGGTATTAGAGCTAGGTTGACTTTGGTGTTTGCCTACGCTAATTATGGATGTCTCCTTCGTGGGTTCCGCCTGATGATTTAAGGGGAGTTTGTCAAGCGATGAAAATTTTGGGGACGCCCGATGTGTAAAGGGGAGTTATAGAGTTTGTCCTACATCAGTTGTGGATGATGTAGGTGAGTTGTATATAGGCTAATAGGATAGCCTTATTTCTGGAGTTAGCTTTTAAAGTAAGAGAGGCCCGTGACACCTATTGTAAGTCCGTTTTGTAGGCCCATTGGGCCTAAAACCTTTATCCTACATTATATCTATGCTTCTTGCCTAGCCCTGGCCTGCTCGCATGTTTCTAACTCCTCGATCCATTAGAGCAAGCCGCTCATCAGGTTGTGGTGTCTAGTTTTGCTATCTAAATCTGGAGCTGACCTAATTAGGAGCAAAAGTAGAACCGTGTGTCTAACATGGCCGCCATCATGAAGTCCACCCAGGAAGACTATGTGTTGCACAAAGACAAAACATCAATCTATGATATCACCCTTACTCACCTCTCCCCACTGCCGATGTGGGCGTCAATGTCGACTTGTGGCAAGAAAGAATGAAAGGTATTGTAAGTGGACTATTCCTGTGAACACCCGAAAAAAATAATAATAATAATAATAATAAATAAATATTCGGCGCGGTAGGATCGGACGTTGAAAAATTAATATTTCCATTTAAGTTATTTACCATGTTAAGTGAAAGGTATTCTTTACCTGGTTAATTATCATTTAACCGGTTAAGTGGACCATATCATTTGCCCGTTTACCAGGATAAGTGAAATACAGGTGTTGGGGTATTTTTCACAAACCCTAACCGTCATTTCATTATATAATTTGTGAGGGGGCGTCACCCTTATCTCATTCTCTCATCTTCTTCTCCTCTTCCGGAGCCAGCTTCTTCCTCACTTGGGTATCCTTCTTGCTCACTTCATCCATGATTTGTGTTAACGCTGCTGCCACTTCAACTCCCTGTTGGTGAGTCTCTATCACGTCCCTGGCCACCGGACCGGCGCCCCCATGACCACCTCGCAGTTAGTTTTCAAGTCATACCTCTAACCAGAACCGGAACTGTCACAGTCACCGCCTACGACGGAATTTTTGGAGCCTGTTTACGTGGCCGCTGCCACCGTTTGGGCTATTTTCTGGCGTCGGCGAGCCACCACCGGCTGGTCCAACCACCCCAATGGCTTCCACTCATATAGATCTATATTTTGAGACCACCCATAACCATCGCTGTGGCGGTGATCGTCGCTATGGCGGTGATCGCCGCCAGCGACGCCACCGCCAACGACGACGACTTCTCACCATTACAGCCGATTTCCGGCTAGCCCGTGATCGAACCCTGCCGATCGTCACCACCAGCACCTCAGCCGTCGCGTTCTCTTTTGTTTGTGACTGACGGCGCCACTAGCCACGCCGCTATCGATGCTCTCTGGCGATGGGAACCAACGGTGCTCTGACGACCCATTTACCCACTATTTAGATCCGTCAGTCCATGTTTGAGTCCGCCAGTCCAATTCAAGTCCACCTAGCCGACCCAAATCATTTTCTAGCCCGGGATGGTTCAAACCATTCGGTTTGGTCTGGTTCAGCTTATATTCAACTGTTTCTTGACCATTTTTGGAAATTCGAGAACCCTTGCATTAGTTTAGATGCATATTCAAATTGTTTACCATGTTTGGATGTTATTAATATTTTTGCCTTATTTATGTTAATTATTTTGTATTTATTTATTTATTTATCTATTTATCTGTTCATGTATATGTTATTATGGATTTGTATTTGATTTTATATTCTTAGATTGTATAAGTATGATATTATTTTGTGATTACAGTATTTTTTATGTTCATATATTTATTATTATTTAATTATCAACGAGTGTATTTATTTGTATATTATTATTTACTATTATGTCTCGATTTGAATCTCGTATGTTTAGCTATAGGTTTATTTAGTACCGTCTTATTTATTACGATGTATCGATGATATGAGCACACACCACAAACATGCATCATATAGAGACATTAGTATTTTATCTAGCAATGGGTTTCGATGTAGGTTATGTGGGTTGAGCTTATCAACTTAAGACGTAGGGCTCCACTCACCCAAATTAGTTTTCCATCTCATTCTTGGTATATCAGTCAACTTTCTAGGTCCGTATAACTACTTGAAATGTTGTATACTCCTTTTTGGCAGCCCTGGTCGGCCTGAACCAAGATTCGACCACCATGTACCGAGTGCAACCAGGGTTAAGGAATTGCCTCAGTCCGACACGGGGCCGCACTTTTAAATTACTTGAAAGATAAAATCCTGCCCCCATGCCAAAAGGGGTGATAGGAGGCAATGACGGAAGATGACTCATTATGCACTTGTGATATCGGTAAGTACAGGCCGTGGGCCACGTAGCGTGTGGGTGCATAAATGGGATTGGAGCTGGATGGGGCGGCCACCCCTCCCAGCATAATTGGAGCTTAGCATAGGCTCATAATCACTAAAAGACTTGAGAAATATTAATGGGGAATATATTGACTTGTTTCATGTAATTATGGGACTTATTGGTTTTATCACTAACGTGGTTCTATTACCACAGGTGAATAACTTTGGACTGATGCTTAAGACTGTGGTGGATGGTTCTCTTACCAACTTTGGTTTGGTGAATTGATAAATAATTTTGGACTTCCTCTTTATATTGCTTGAGTTATAAATGTTATGTGAAACGGTTAGAGGCTGTGGGACTTTGTATTTAGTTTATTTTTATATTTTGTCACATGCTTTCATAACATGATTTATTTTTTATAATTTAATAAATTTCTAGAATTATTTGTCATGTTATGATTTATGTTCTTGAATGTTATTTTTAGATCATTTATATTTTTTAGTAACACCGGGCCGGTTAGGGTGTGTCGTTATAGGCGGTGTTAGAGCCCGGTTTCCCACAAGCTTACATCTTATAACTCATGTACCTTGTTGAAAAGTCCAATATTTATCTTTTCCCTGTGCTGTATGTTGAATGAGTGTACTCGCTAACAAACCTAAGTAATAATCGAAAGAAAGATTTTAAGCATAACACTAGTATGGGACGGTGTGCCACTTATGTATCATGCTAGGTGCACGTGACACCTAAACCAATGAGCGTATATGGGACTCCTTTACAATCAGCGGTGTTATCTATGAAGTATGGGTGGTATGGGATGCCTGTGCGATATGGATAACAATGTCATAGGACTGTGTGCCCCACTTTAGCTATGCATGTGAGCAGCAATGCTTTAAAAAAAATTAATAATAATACTAATGAATAATAACAAAAAAAAATTTCGACGTTTCATATGGCAGGCACCCGTAGACAGTCAAGCCGATCTGGTGGCCCAAATCTTGATGGCCACACAGGCTTTTGAAAATACAAATTTGGTGGTTCAGAATATGGTTCAGTGATTACGAGGAGTGGTAGCAGGGAATGGAGCCTTAAACTCGGCAGCGGGTCCTAGTAATGTCCCAGTTGGTGATCAGGTGAGTGCCCAAGGGCGAGCAGGGTTAGTTGACCAGGGTGAGCGAGGGGAGCTTCCAAACCTAGTGCCATCGGTAGTCCGACAAGTGGTGCTGCCAGTTATGGGTGATAGTGACC
>JAVDBV010049145.1:0-14173 GCA_032619315.1 Piper longum | reverse complement strand
CAATGGTGGACAATGTGGGTGCGCAGGGAGGCGTGGTAGGCTGGCCGGCGAAGGAGCTCTTAACCATCGCCAAGCGAGGCAAACGTTAGCTTCCATTGATATGGCAACCAGAAAAGCCACGAGCAGAAGCTTCTGTGTTGCCATTGCAGTTGCAAAACTGGAAGAGATGCCCGGCAATTCTATGGTCTCAATGTTTGAGTTGGTGGGACGGTGAATTTGGAATGTTGGAGGTACGTATTTATAAGGTGAGATGAATGGGTTGGTGAACTGGGTTTGTTATGCTTTCTGTGATTTCTGCTTTGGTATTTCCTCTTTTCACAATCGTTCATACTTTGTGTTAAAAATATCTAAGAGGGGAAGGTTACAACCAGGAAATTTGCTTCGGCAGCTTTCTTTCTTTTTTGAAGCTGCACAATTAGGCTGCTTGTTAGTGTGGATTGGTGGAGTCCGTGACCCAGTCTTGCTGCAGACTATGCCTTTTGTTCGTTTGTTAGTTGCGTTGAAAAAAACAAGTTCGTATTAGCGACGATTATTGATCTTTTCTTGGTGACTCAAATGGACTTGTGAGGCCAACACCTCGAATCTATGACGATAATGCTATACGAGTTAAAACTTTTTTCATTTTCAATTTTTTGATGCCAAGATAGTGGACAATTGCCTATTTTACCTTGACCATGGCATTAAGGGTTTTCAAAAAGCATCACTAGCTTAATTTTTTTTTAGGTTCGTTATATTGTGTCACGATTATCCAATAAATATGTCATCAAGTATATTGATTTCCATCAATTGTCTAACTTGGCTTAAGCAGATGTCTCACATAAGCCTACTTTTGTGTATAACACTAATTGTGCGACCCATCGTTGCCCTTAGCCAGGTGCTTGCTTGCAGTTATAGCCTTTTTTTTATAAGTCACTAATAAATTAATTATGCATTTATATCGAAATGCTATTTCATTATTATGGGGTGAGCATTCGGTCCTGAATTAACCGAACTGAATCAACAGTTCCACGCTCAGATTTCGTAACTAAAATCAAATCAAATTACTCCCAAAACCAATATATTTTGAATACTCAGAATTGCATTATATGTTGTAAAAAATATATTTTTTAACTATTTAATAAAAATTATAGCATTGCTTATTAAACATAATCATTTAATAACTATATATATATATTAAATAAAAAAAATTCATCTTAAAAATAATATAATTTTATGATAATTAACATAAAATATAGATTTTATACAAAAAATCTTTATCATAAAACGACTATGCATCTACAAGCATGGCATGCTTATTAATCCAACTTTGCTTGAAGGGTAGTAAGCCCATCACTTGTAAGAAATCTTTTTATATTTAAGTTTTATACACAAATTCTTCCACATTTGGGAGACATCTCAAGTTCCGATCTCTATGTATCTTTCTTACAAAAATTGCTTATCATTAATTTTAATGTTTTATTGACTGAGAAGGTGTAAAGGTTGCAATATATGTCTACTAGGTTTGTTATTCCTCTCAACTATATATGGTTTGTAAACTTTCATAGGAGATATTGAACTTAAACACATACTTAGAATGATCAAGGTGAAGATGAGCAGTAAGCAACAATTAACAAGTAATCCTAATGAGGAGGATTCGGTCAGGGAGATATAGAAATAGCACTTCAAGATCCATGACTGTTTTAAGATAAGTTGTTCTTCGTGGCATCAGTTACTTAGACACAATTTCTTTTGGTTATAAAAAAAGAGACAATTTGAGCCGGTTTAATTGAATAAAATAAATTTTTAGGTCATCGAATTCATCAAGTTATAAAAAGACATGCATTTTGGTTGATCAACATTGCATTATCTAAAAAAATCATAAAAACCCTTTTCTTAGTTTAATTTATACGGTATTCCCACAAAGTTTCTACCTTTTTTTTTGTTTGCAGTAGAGTTTTTTTCTTTTATTTGTATAGCTTTGTGCTTCAACATATGGCCCCAAATCCCACATAATAATGTTTGTTTGCTTGAAAAGCATACACTTACAAATATATGTTTTAATTAGGCACATTAAAGTCTACGTAAACAATCGGGCATGTTTAACATGAACAAGGGGCATGGATTCAAATAGGATATGTTCTATTCGTTTCTGTTGAGCCGAATCCGCCAATTGTGTATCCAATTATTTTCTAAAAACTATACATTTTTCCGAACTAAATCTGGTCTGACGTAAAATGGTGAGAAACAGATCGAATTTGCTGAGACATGACGTTAAAACCCATTGACTATGAACACCTTGAGGGAGGGATTTGGAAGAGAAATGTTGCTCTCTTGTTGAGCTCCTTCAAGAACTTTAACTGACTTAAAAATGTGGTAGCTGGGAGATACGGTGAGACTTGCGTCTACACAATATTGAAGCCATAAACAAGTGCCTACCATACACCTAGAATGTGCAAACTTGTGCTGCCATCTTTACTGTGCTCATAATAAGATGTACAGAATCATAAGGATGAGGTACTAGAGTCAAATTGTTGACAGGAAATTTATCAAGCCCATTTATTTTCCCAGCCATACTTTTACGCACAAAACCAACTTCTTATTATCAAATTGTTTAAACTCAAACTAATTGTATTTCATCTATAAATAGCAAATAGCTAAAGCTATCTATCTCAAATTATCATACTGCTTTCTCGTCATTTGATAGTTGATTTTCTCTTTCAAAATTCATGGCTTCTCGCATTACCTTGCTTATGTGCTTCTTCATCACAATTTCCTTGGCAACCATGAATTCGAGCTACGCTACTCGTCGCTTTCTTGAGAGCTCGGAGGAGAAGGGGTCGCCGGAGATTCCAAAGCTTCCCGAAATCCATTTTCCTGAGCTGCCCAACATCCCAGGATTGCCCAAGCTGGAGCTGCCGACCTTGCCGGACATTCATGTCATTGTACCCCAATTCCCCGATTTGCCGAAGGTTGACGTCCCTGAGCTGCCCAAGATCCCATTCCCCACTGTCGATTCGAAGGAGAAGCCATGATCAGACTCTTCGTCTGGTGATATGATAGCACAATTACAGATGTACTTCAATATGACCCAAGAAGAGAAGCCATGGTCGGTTTGTGTGTGTGTGTGTTCAAGTGTTTTGTTATCGTTACCGAGTTCATGTAATTTTATGTTGTGTCTTGTGACTTCCTTTGTTTCTTGATTTCATAGTTATATTATTATATGATTCCGATTTTAATCTTGTATGCAATGTGTTTTTGTGTTTGCAAATTTTATTTTGTTAGGCAAAATTATACTCGTCCTTGTAGAAATACCAGCTTTTGTCACGGGCCAGGCATAAGCTGCAACGGTACTTGTCATAGTCTTTTGACACCGATGCTACGAGAAAATATGCGCAAACCCCTTGAGAATTTGTCACTGCATTTGGGCTCCTGTCACAAGATTTTGACGTGAAAATGTTTGCTATCTCACTCCATGGTACAATTGAAATTTATTATAGTTGTATTAATCATGTGATGCCTCTAACAAATCCGATATCCAATTTTTCACTAGTATAATATCAATGTGAGAAATTTTTTGCCAATATTGCCGCCAGGACTTACATAAACATAAATGGTAATGCAAATGCACGCACTAATGTCTATGCTTGAGCACATTCACATTAGTGTCATAAAAATTTTAGTGTACATGACTCATTTATCTATAACCATAAACCCATAAACCCAATCCCCTACACAAGATTAACTCATGCTCTTACAGATGCTATTCCCACACGGTGTCTACTCTTCCTCTTTCACAGGCTTGATCCTCTTCTCTGCCGTCTTTTCCTTCTTTCCCTCCTATTCCCCCTCCCCCAATGCCATATTTCTCTCCGCTGCCGGTTCCATTGCACCTGAATACTCCCATTACCTTTACACTATATTTCTTATGTTAGTTATTATTTTTATGCTTAAAGGTTGCAAGTTTATTGATAATATCAGTTTCAATGCTGAACAAAGTAAAGGAGTATGTTGGAAATGCCATAGATCCAATGCATAGGTTATGCTAGCTGATGAGTTTATCCTACATCGATCGTAGATGGTATTGGTGAATTGTATATGGGCTAATAAAAAAGCTGTATCCCTTGAGTTAATTTTTGGATTTAGAGTCTCTAAGGGAAGTTTCGGGCAATCTTAAAAGATTTAGTGTTTGCTTACGCTAGAGTCTCCAAGGGGAGTTTGTCATGCGATGATAATTTCAAGTGATCTTAAAAGATTTGGTGTTGGCTTATGCCGATTGTCAGAGTCTCTTTCATAGGTTATGCTTGATGATTTAAGGGAAATTTATCAGGTGATGATAGTTTCGGGATCGCCTGATGTGGGATGTGTGAAGGGGAGTTATTAGGTTTATCTCACATCAGTCTCGTAAATGGTGTTGGTGAGTTGTATATAGGATAATGAGAAAACCTTATTCATTGAGTTAACTTTTGGATTAAGATAAGCTTGTGACACCTATTGTAAGCCCTTTTTAAGGGCCCAAAGGTCCCAACAATAGTATGGTTCACAAGTCGACTCCATTATATGGTTTTTCGGGTCAAATTCCATTACCGATTCACTCTTCATAGATTTTATAATTAACTATCCAAGTTTCCTTTCAGTCTCTCCTGAGTCAAGAAAAAATTACTTTTAAAATAAATTATTTTCTTTTTAATTTAGTTAAACAAATAATTTAAAGTCACATAAATTATATATTTATTAATTTCAAATATAAAGATAAATAATATCATATAATTTGGTATATCTTTTTACTTATTAAACTAAAAAACTTATTATAAATAATTTTAAGTTAACTTAGAATAGGCTCCACAACCAAATTAAATCTTGTGCGAATTGATGCAGGGGAACAACGAGTCCGGATCATAAGCACTTACGTGCGTGATAGTTACGAGGCTTGTGCTCTTATTAATTACCACCTGGCATATTATTTGACAACTACAGTTGTAAAACCCACGATTCGAATTAGGGTTTTATGTTTAGAACCGGTCGATTCGACTGTTATTTTGAGTCGAGTTTGTTTCAGAAAACGTGTACTAAGCTGATGCTGGTCACGTGTATGAGCTATGAGGGTCATGCGTACCCAAATATATGATGATAACGTCATGATTAGAGCAGAAAAAAAAAAGAGTTATCAGCATGTATGAGAGTATGCAGCTCAATTTTTTTTATTATATATAGTGGATCGTAAAATTACTTTTAGACCGTTTACCGCGTTAGGACACGTTATGGGCAGTTTTGGGTGGTTTGATAGCTATAGAGCTTATCATTTGGATGTTGTGATGTTGTGTTATTTTAGGGAATTTTTTCTCGATTTTTCTAGATTTTTTTAGAATTATTTTAATTTAGATATTATTTTGACTTGAGCCGGAGACGAATCAAATAATATTTACAAGTATGCCACCCAACCAGATTTTCTTCCCTCCCGACGTTTTCCTCCCCTTTTCCAAAAACCCTAGCCGTCCTCCCCATTGTGGCCGCCACCGTCGCTGCTGACGCCACTCGGCCGCCGACTGACGCCGCCCCCTCCCACGACGGCATCACCAACCGGATCTAGTTACCCACCAGCCACGCTGTTTTTTGCCATTTTTTGGCGAGCTGCCACCTCCGTTGCCCATGCCAACGCCACAAATGCATCGGGCTCACCAAGACGGTTTCGATGGTACCCTATACGGCCAGTAGACGCCCCTGGTTACTCTTGCCGGAAAACTGTCGAAAAGTCGCCGGAAATTGTTTACCGATTGAATGTTTAATATTGTGTTTATGATTTATTTACATTGAAATTGACGCGAGAAAATGTTAAGAGATGATAATATGCTGATGATTGAATGAAATGGCTCGATGGCATGACGTGAATTGTGGAAAGAATGCACAGGTGGGCTGAGACCCAAACTTGAGAATGAGTACACAATAAATTATATTCTGTGAATGAAATTATTGATATGGATATATATATCTGTATATAATATTTTGACAAGGTGGCCCCTAATTGCACTTTTAGGGAAGGCTCTGTCTGTTTTTATTCAGAATATCTTTTTGATTTTGTTGCAATTGTGTTGATGTGTGTGAATTGATTTGCATGTCATCCGTGTAGTGTCCTGTTAGGATTTATTGCACTTACCCATGCATATAACGAATCATATCTTCATCTTAAGATGCCAAGAGTAGATCCGGATCGGCTTAACCAAATCTATTAGATTATCAAACGGTTCGGCCGCCGGTAGCATTTCCGGGTCGGTTCACGGGTGAGCCGAATCGGGGTGTTACAGTTTATATGCTTGTGCGTATGCTATGTTGACAAGGTAGCCCCTAATTATATTTTTAGGGGAGACTCTATCCGTTTCAATTTGGAATATTTATTCATTTCATTGAAATTATTGATTTTGTATGAATTGATTGTTAAGTCATCCATGTAGTATCATGCCAGGGTTTAATGCATTCATGCATGTATGACAAGTCGTATCTTCATCTTAAGACGCCGAGATTGGATCCGTACGAGTTGGGTTCGGGTTAGCCGACCTAACCGGGGCTGGAACATGCCAGTTCGGTTCATGAGCGTGAACCGGATTTGGGGTGTTACAACAGTAAGTACAACCTGGATCTTGGATTGGGTTAACATACCTGAAAATTTGTTTTTCATTTGATTTGATTACCTTCTCCCTCTCCCCTCTTCTTTGCTTCATTCTTTAGTTTTTAATTTACAATGAAATCCAATAAACTAAATGTTTTGATGTAATTGCCAACACTACTACCACAATAGGTTGAGAATGGCAAACCAATTAAGTAGGTAAGAGAGGACAATCTGCTATCCTATTTGTAGTTAAAGCTTTCAATAATCCTCGGCATTATTGTAATAACTAGTATTTAATTTTTATTTTCATGAATTTATATTATAGATATATTTGTTTCTTGAGACAAATTGAATATATATACTTAGTATTTTCGTCTCTGATAATTTTTTATATATGAGTACATATACAATATGTGATATATAGACTAATTCATAAAAAAAAAATTATTATACTTGGTACAAGTCAAAAGATCCATCTCTAAGGCATAATAAGCGAGAAAGGGCAATCGGTCTAAGCGAATTTGAAAAGTTGGATGAACAGTCAATGAAATTTCTTAATCGGACAAGTGGACATGGTTTGAAGTCCACCAACTCCAATGGTCAAGTTATTTTCATGTTGGGTTATTTGCTTTAATATTGGTATCTCTTATAATGGTCTATGGGCCGAACTGAGCAATTTTGGCTGGATAAGGTTAAACAAGAGGACTTTTGTGACCCTTCATAGTTTTGGTTGAGGGTAGAACGTGGCTAGATAGTTCCGTAGGCTGAAGTTTGAAGTGCAACTAAGAAAATGGGAGAATTAAGGATGGAGTATAAGTTCTTATTGAAAGAAGTTGACCCTAATTTCTTATCTACAAAGCCTAGGAACGACCCTCTCTCTTTGTGAATGTGGTGCTTGTTAGGTACCCCTGGGCTTTAATACCACTGTTGGGCCTTTTTGGGCCACCAAAAGGTGACTTACAATAGGTGTCACGGGTCTCTCTTAATTCAAAAGTTAATTTAAGGAATAAGGTTTTCCCATTAGCATATATACAAGACACAAATGCCTTCTATGACCGATATGGGACAAACCCAACAACTCCTCTTCACACATCGGGCGTCTCTGAAACATTCATCATCTGACAATCTCCACTTTTCATTAGATGACACACACAACTTTGGCGACCCCGAAACAATCATCGTCTGGAATCTCCACTTTTCATAAGACAGCACCACAACTCCGGTGACCCTAAAACAATCAATCATTGTCTGGAATCTCCACTTTTCATTAGACAGCACCCACAACTCCGGCGACCCTGAAACAATCATCGTCTTGAAATCTCATCTCACTTTTCATCAGACAGAAACCCATGAAGGAAACTCCGACAATCAACATAGGCAAACACCAAATCTCCCAAGATTACACATTTTGCTTTGATACCACTTGTTAGGTACCCCTGGGCAAGTCATGAGCCTCTCTTAATCCAAAAGTTAACTTAAAGAATAAGGCTTTCTCATTAGTATATAAATAAGACACCAACGCCTTGTACGATTAATGTGGGATAAACCCAACAATGCTCCTTCCTCCTTATTACTTGGCTATTTTTTTAATTCTGCTTGATGGTTAGAAGGGTTCTAAAGTATAACACATATTAAGTAATCGAAGAAGAAGTTGGCAACACAATTTTAACATAATTAATTCATACTTCATCCTCATATTTATGTTGTTTACTATGTGTTCTTATTCTGAACGTGTATATTCATGCAAAACTATGTTTATATGATTGTTTGATGCCTATACACCATAAAATGGATCACGAACACAATTTAGGCAGAGACAATGTAGAGTTAAACAACATAGAATCAAAGTTTTCATTTGATGTTTGTGTTGTTTTTATGAAAGTTGATCTTAAAGAATAAGGATGTAGTGAAATCAATCAAGAAACTATATTTTTCGATCAATAATTATTTTAATCTATAAGTGATGATGTAAAAAGAGTGTATAAATTTTCATTCAATCCTGAAATGATTTGATATATTTTTGGTATAATTCTAGTTAAATTAGGAAAGATTATATCTTTATTGAGGGCTTTAATGGTAACTTAAGATATAGAGCTCAAACTTGAAAAATACTTTTAGGGTAATGTCATACAATGTCTTAGGAGGCTAGGGTTGAAATTTCATGAATTTTGGATGTCATTTAGGCCTTGAATGAATATTGGGAAGTCTGATCATAGCGAACAGAGTACATGTTGGGAAGTCTAATCGTAGCGAACAGAGTACCTAGTGCCTTGGACAGACTGCCGAGCACAATTCATGCTACAAACTTGTGTCTGTTAGCTAAATTCATAGCCCCAAAGTGCCATGAACAGAGTGCTTGAGCACCCAAGTCTCGGGAAGAGTTATCTGATTTTGATTTTTGAATCTTGTTTAGTGATGATTAATACTTTAATTGACTTTGTTTAATTCTGTTAATGATTTGATGTTGTAATTTTGTATGATAGAAAAATAAATTATCATGGTTGGATGCTGGATAAATGTTAATAGTATGCCATGCATATATATACATCTAGACTAGTTTGAGTTGTGATGTGTAAACTTATTTTATTTCTCATACTAGGAGGACACATTACCAAGACATCTCGATGCTAGGATAGGCAACACCTCAGGTTTGTTTAGATGTTATTTATGAAGCTTTATGATTCATTCGATATTTTTGTATATCGAACCGATTAATTGAATTGCGATTTAATGTTTTGGTAAGTGAAAGAAATATTGTTAAGTGAGATAGCTAGTGAAATAGAAACTAAAATAATGTTGGTTTTTATAAGTTTTCATAAATGGTTAGGCATAAGCAATGGCGGGGCCTAGGCATAACTATAAATAAATTGGTATCAATGAAACTAACGGGTCATACTGTTCAGTTATCCATCGAAAGCCAATCTTGGAATTGGGAGGCTACTATACACATAGAGCTTAAGGTTATAACGTGTTAAGGTAAATCGTGGGTGGTGTGATCGGATGGTCATACATATTTTAAATGTTTAGATGGAAATTCAAATAATTGGTCACAATGATGAGTTGACGACATATATGAAATATAATTTGATGAGTTAAGGTTTTTGTATGCTTGTTTGTGAAAGACTTGACCGTATAAAGTAACTCATATCTAGAAATCAGTTTATATTATGATATCAATGATTTAACTTAAATAATAGGGAATATATAAGAGCTTATGTCTAAAGATCGACCTATATGTATAAATGAATAATTGAGGTTTAGGTCTGAGAATGTGTAAGAATTCATATCCAAAAATAAATCCCAGATGCATAAATTCATAATAAAATTAACGGTTATTTATTTTATTGATGATAACTATTTCTTGTAACGTTATTATTTTATTGTTGAGGTTTAGGGCTAAGAGTGTGTAAGAATTCATGTCCAAATATCAATCCCAGGTGCATAAATTCATAATAAAATAAATGGTTATTTATTTTATTGATGATAACTATTTATTGTAAAGTTATTATTTTATTGTTGATATTTCATGCTAATTGCTTGATGTTGAGACTTACTTGTAATTAAGTGTACTTTCTTATTATTGTAAGTAGGGACTCATCACCTATTTTCGTATTGTTCAAGGTAGAAAAAATTCAAGCTAAGCAACAAGATGGAGATCAACATTGAGAGTTATTTTTATTATTTGCATTATTAGTCAAACATACTTATATCCATAGAAAAGATTGCATATAGGGGACTTCTTTACTGATTTAGTCTATTGGCCTTAAATATATCATTTATGGTTATCAATTTATTATTTGTATATATTATAGATATTAGTATATATCGTGGATTATTTTTAATATAAAGAAGGCTAGTTGTTACAAGCACAGTGATGGAAAGGAGGTCCTTTGTGAGAATAACTTTTTGACTCCAATCTCATCATACAAAGAAGATTTAAAAAAATCTTTGACCAAAGGAGACCGAACGAGGGGGTCGACGGGGGAGGGGAGTCGATCTAGCAGGGGGGATGGAGGAGCAGCTGGGAGGGGAAGAGATCTGGCGAGGGGGGAGGGGGAAGGACTGGGTGGTGGGGAGAGATTGGGGATTTGGGGTGATGGTGGGGAAGGGGGAATTCGGGGTGGGGGAGACAAGGTTGGGCGGCTGGGCAACGGTGAGGGAATTGTGTGAGGAGGGCACGTGAGCTTATGGCCTTCTCCACATTGTGGAGTCTGAGTGTAAAACCCTAAATGTTCACGCTTGTAAACTGAAACATAATGTCGTAGGCCCCGATTGGGTCGGCTAACCTGAACCCAACTCGTGCGAAACTAATCTCGGCCTCTTAAGATGAAGATACGATTTGCTATATTTATAGATAAATGCACAGAACCCTAATATGCTACTATATGGATGACTTAAAATTCAATTCACATACCAACAACAATTGCAATAAAATTAATAAAAATTTCAAAATAAAACGGACATAGTATCTCATAAAAGTGCAATTCTGGACCACCTTGTCAAAAGACATATATATATATATATATATATATATATATTTATAAATTTATTTATTTATTTATTTGTATCCACATAGAATTCTAATCTACTGTATACATTCTTCAAAATTTTGGGTCTCGACCCACCTATGCATTCTGTTCACATTTTCCATCATGTCATCATGTTTTACATTTCCTCACATCAGTTTCAATATAATAAAATCATAAACAAAATATTAAACATACAATCATCTGACATGTGTGTGCAAGAGACCTCACTGCTCCTCTATCCAAGCTAGCACATCCATATTATACTTGTCACCAACATATAGTATAAAAAAGTGTCAGTAACGAGTGTTACTAGTCCAAAATATAACTAATATCAAACTAGCTATGAGAGCAAACTCTCATATGAAAGAAAATATTCATATACTTCTCGTGAACTCTCTCAAGGGCACCAACTAAGGAAACACTAGGCCACAGACCCAGTAGCATCTAGAACTAATTGTACTGTTGCTGCTGATGCCTCTCTTGGCATTTTCTTATTTCATTTTTTGGTCCTTCGGGACTGTTTATATATCCTAATCCCTCTCCTTACCTCCATAACTCTCCTGGCCTTGAGCACGAAGGCCGACTACTCTCAGGCAGTCGCCTCTAGTACCCTTTGAACCACAAGTTCGGACATGTGTTGTATTTAACAATACCTGTAAACCTTTACGTTCTCCGGGTGTGAGGAACTCAAACACAGAATTGTCAGGATCCCTCGGGAATGAAACAGTTCGCTCACCAATCCAAAGCCTAACTATCACTTTCTTTCGCTCATGGTACGTGCAAGTTGGTTTCGCCATCTCTCGTCCTACTGAAAACTCGATAAATATATATATATAGGCCTAGGAAGGGATTTATAAAATAGGCCCGAAGGCAACTTGTGGTGGATAAAAGCTCTAAGCGTGTCCTCGCACCTAGGCGACGAGTTCCTACTGTGTACCTACACATCAAATCTATAAGCTAACGCCCGCTAACTGAACAATGCATCAACTCGGCATGAATATTACACACAACACAATCAACAATCATCAATGTGACAATAATTATAACTCATCCTATTCATACCAATTTCATTGTGTTTTTCTAAGTTACGTCATAGTCGATTAGCATGCTTAGATTTAATTTACCTCATTAGATCACTTAACATTCATGAACTATTAATTGCATCATGCAATCATCACTTCATTCATAATCAGACATTTATGATGGCAATTAATCAATCCTCTAACAATCATCAATTTTAAATAATTAAATCGGAGATAATTATACATCTCATCGTAGATAATTGGTGACAGCTAGGGTTTTGTTGCGTCTCTCAGAGCTTGAATTTGGCACTCATCAGAGTCCGAAGTTCGATCGGGTTTGATTAAATGAGCTCCGCAGAAGATCTGGCAAATTCCTGCGAATCCAGTTTTCTGATAGGATTTCAACGATTTTCTCGCAGTTTCAGTGGTTTTTCGGCGGCAATCGTTGGCGGCATCTACTGGTGAAATCGTAGGGGTATTGGGTACCCTTGGAACTGGCTCGGTGGTCGACACGTCTACAACATCGACGTGGTTGGCGAAGGAGGCGGCTCACCAAGAAATGGCTAAAACAGAGGCAGTCAGTGGTGGGTGACTAGATCCAGCCGGCTTGGGCGGCTATGGGCTCCGCTCCGGTCGGGGAAGGTCATGAGAGTGTCGGCAACGTCAGAATTGCGACTAGACGGCGACGGCGACGGTCTCTGGTGACAGAATCAATGAAGGGAGCACAGTGCAAGGATGCGGCTTCCTTGTGTCGTGGGGGCCTGACGACGGCCGAGGGCACTCGGGGCAGCATGACAATGCCATGGGAGGGCTTGGCCGCGACGATTTGCAATAGGGTGGTGTCGTTGGCTGTAGTGATGACAAGTAGAGGGTGGCGCAACAATGATCAGGGTTTGGGGGAGAAGAAAAAGGGTCAAGGGTGGTCAGTGGCAATATCGTGAATAAGTATTGACTCAACTCCAACTAAAGTGATAAATAATAAGTAGCTCATAATAAATCCTAAAAAAAATCCAAAAAATTGGGAAAAATCACATAAAATAAAACAAACACCACAACATCCAAATGATATGCTCTAAAACTAATACAATCTAACGCATCCTAATGCGTTATTCGGCCTAACCTATTTATATAGTCACAAAATGAAGAAAAAATAAAATCATCAATTGTATACTCTTATATTTACTGATAACTCAGTCTGCTCATGCGTATTTGATGCTATCATCGAATACATGGGTATACATGAACCCTCATAGCGCGTGCACATGGTCGACCTCGGCCCCGCATACATGTTCTAAAAGTTGAACTGTCTTGAACCATGGTCGAACCGACCGGCTAACGCTGACTCGAGTCGTGGGTTTTACACATAGCGGCTGCCTAAAAGATGGGGGATGACTCGGCGAAGTGCTGGCGATGACCAGTTACGTGGATTGGCAGTGGTGCGGCGCCAGAGGAGATGTCGATGACGTGAATCGAGGCGGCGTCAAGGGCTTGGGGGGAGGGGGGGAGAGAAGCGTCAGAAGGTAAAAATAGGTTGGTGGCAATATAGTAAATAAAAGTTAACTTGACTCTGACTCGTGTTAAAAATAATAACTATCTCGTAATAAATCTTTAAAACATTTAACAAAATTGGAAAAAATCTCATAAAATATAATACACACCATAACATCACAATTATATGTTATATAACTTATGACTTATAACAAGCCCTAATACGTTATATAACTCTACCGATTTTAACCTATTCTTGTTCGAGTTTTAATGAATCGGTCTAATTCAATGACTCTTTTTCAATCTGATTCAAAATTTATTTCCAATTTTTGCAACGGAGGACACATCACGAGGCAGTCCTCGGTTGTTCATATCTTTGGGCTATAGAGATGATTATTTAGGTTATGGTGGGACCTTAGTGTTGGGTTAATCCCACATCCCATTTGGAGGCAACCGGTGACTTGTATATAGGCTAATGGGAAAGCCTTAATTCTTAAGCTAGCTTTTGGATTAAGAGAGGCCCATGAACTTGTTGCAAGTCATTTTTGGGGCCC
>JAVDBV010049144.1:0-14822 GCA_032619315.1 Piper longum | reverse complement strand
GTGCACATTTAATCATAGATATGTCAAGTCTAATCCTCGGGAGGTTGAAAATGCTACTTGGATGCTCACGGTACGCTATTTATTTTGCTGCATTAGGTACATTCTCTTTATGCTATCAAGACATATGCCTGCAGTGAGTTATTTTCTTTCTTGATTTTTCTAAACAGCAACACACCAGAAGCCACAAAGTTTCTTTTATACTTGCTCATAGTCAAATGACCACACAAACTAATGGACAATATTTTGGAATTCCATATTTCAGTAAAATTCGTTTTTTTTTCCTTTTCAATATTGTGCATGCTTCAGGGGTTCCCTGCCCATGTTAAGCAAGATAAGAAATAACAATCTACCTAAAAGCAATTGGATGACTGTACATATCTTTTGAACCATGTACCGAGACTGAATGTTGTTGGTATCCTTTGAGGTGTCTATGCTATGTTTATTCATTATTTATTTTTAATGTCCTTGGATCCAAATTATTTTCTTCTGTTACTATCTTATCGCCCTGCCTATAATTTTTAGGGCATTGATGCAATACCATGCTGTTTTCTTTAGAATTAGGAAGTTTATCTCATCATTTTACTTTTTGATTATGCACTTTATCCATTAGTTGATAAAAAGAAATGAATGGCACAAACAGAAGACGAAGTATAAAAGATATGGCTTCCTTGGAGTATTTTCCCTTTACAGTTTTGGATTACTAGTTGAATTCTTTATTTCTTGCTTTAGGTGTTCAACTGTTTTGGGCAGTATTTCTGTTTACATTTCGAAGCCTTCCAGTTAGGAATGGCACCCGTGTATATGGCATTCCTCAGATTCATGGGAGATGAAACTGAGGCTAGAAATTATAGCTACAGCCTTGAGGTGGGAGCTAATGGGAGGAAGCTAATATGGGAAGGCACACCTCGAAGCATTCGTGATAGCCATAGGAAAGTTAGGGACAGCCATGATGGTTTGATAATTCAAAGAAATATGGCCCTCTTCTTTTCTGGTGGAGATAGGAAAGAGCTGAAGCTGCGAGTCACTGGTCGGATATGGAAGGAGCAGCAGATCCCAGACGGAGGTTTGTGCATACCTAATCATTGCAGCTGATGCTTTGTTCACCAGTCTGTTTCCTTCCAACAAATGAGTTGTTTGTGTTTCATGTAATGTAAGTTCCGTTGATTCGGCTTCTGAAAGGTATTCTTTCTTACGCCTGTGCTATTTATTGTGGAATTGATAATATGCTTGTGTATCGGACTCTCAGACACGGTTGGTTTTGCTCATCTATTAATGTGTTTATCACTTGCCTTCCCTTTTGCTTATGTGGTCCTTATATATATTTATATTTTGTTTGGTGTGCCGGTTTTTGCGATGGTCCAATAGTCTCTGGCATTATAGTTAATGCTAAGTTCAAATAATTGAAGTTGAGGGACGCATTTGTTCTTGAGTAGAGTACTCAAGAGTATATGCCCAGAAAGACGGTTATGTCAGTATTTAGGATGGTCCGTAGATGGAGGGACGTCGGTGTAAATCTCGAACTCATGAGTTTTAGATAGCGTGGTGATCAATCTCCTGCATTCATAAATGTGTAGGTAATCTACATTTGTTGTAAATGATATAGGTCTCGCGTTGTGTATGAAAATGTTGATTGATTGGAATTTTTGGGCGAAGAATTGTTAGTATACTTGTATGGTAAAAAACACATAGGTAGCTTTACATTCTAAACTGATATCAATGTAATGCTGCCCTTTGGAATGCTCGGAAGAGAAGATTTATATGGATTCCATGCGAAGTTGTATACCAACAAAAAAAAAAAAAAAAAAAAAAAAAAAAAAACAACCTCGACCCTTTTCATTGAAGAGTCCAGTCTATCTTGGAGCTCGCAGTTAATTGAGCCAAGCACATGGTAGATCTTCTTGTTTCAGGGCTGCTGCCAAAAAGAAACATTCATCCGGATCAATTTTATCCCCAGCTACAGAGCATATGGTTAACATGGCGTTCCTCCCATGAAATTGCAACCATGAGCAAATTGGATCTTCTACAACCAACATCTAACTAAAAACTACATCGAATCCATCCTCGGTTCATAATTCAGATACCAAAAACAAGCATTTACAAAATAATCATTTATCATTCCAAATCAACAATTCTCCTTCATGTTTGATCCTACTAGTTCCAGCAACAAAATAGATAGTAACAGCAGAACAGTAAAACACAAGTAGCTAACAACATCCAAAAAAGGGAAGCAATGGAGAAGGTGCATGACCAGAGAACTTAGATGCATCAACGAGGCGCCTTCTTCTTGCCGGCAATGGCAACCCTCTTCCCTTTGAGCGTGCGGCAGTTGTTCTTCGTCCTCTGCCCCCTGCACGGCAAGCCCTGGATATGCCTCATCCCCCGGTAGCACTGTATCTCCTTCAACCTCCTTATCGCCAAGGCATTGAACCGTCTCTGCACCACCACCACCGCCATCATCGGACCAAACAAATCATCACAGACAACCAACCAAGCAAGACCCCGACTTTGGCAAGGAGAGAACGTACCAAATCTCCCTCAATCATGTACTTGGAGACCTCGTCTCGGAGCACGGAGAGCTCCTCCTCGGACAGCTCCTTGGTGATCTTGTTCTGCACGCCGAGGTCGACCAGTATCTGCTTCGCCGTCGTCCGGCCGACGCCGTGGATGTACTGCAGCGAGTACTCGATCCGCTTGTTGTTGGGTATCTCCACGCCGCCCACACGGGCGCAGCGGATGGTCAGCTTCGCGGCCTTGGCCGGCTGCCGCGAAGGTGTTCGACGTAATTCCCTCTGACCAAATCAGAGACCCAAAAGAAAAAAAAAAGGAGAGGTGTCGGATGGATTGGGTTACCTGCAGAGGAGTGGTTGTGCGAGCGAAGGAGAGGTTGCTGGGGGATTTGGTTGTGATGCTCAGCGATGGAGCAAGCGGCATCGCCATTGTTGTCGCTGCTGCCATTGTTGCTGGGCTTGGTTCTCTGGTTTTAGCTCCCTGGCCTTCGTGTCTTCCTCTCCTTATCCTCCAACTTTGTTTTGTTTCCCTGCGGTGGCCCTTCCAAGAGAATTGGATGGTTGGGATCTTGCGTGCGGTAAATTGCAGGTAGATTTGATCGCATCTTTACCTGTGGGTTATTTTCTTATAATATTTTTTTTAAAAAAAAATATTAAATAATTTTGTTTCAATTTTTGTTTTATTATAATTATAAAATAAAAATAAAAATAACAAAAAAAATTTATGCTTGGCAAGTAATGGGAAGAGAGACGAATCTTAAAAACAAGGATCACGTTATATTTTATGATACTTTTTTTAAAATATTTTATAAAACTTTATGAAAACATCATCGATCATACTATATTTTATCAATGTTTTTACAAACACCTTTTGTATTATTATTATCGTCTATATTATGGAAATAAATAAATTCAAATCAAAACAACCAAATT
The DNA here is from genome assembly GCA_032619315.1 of Piper longum. Lineage (NCBI taxonomy): Eukaryota > Viridiplantae > Streptophyta > Magnoliopsida > Piperales > Piperaceae > Piper > Piper longum. Next base: position 11,382 of record JAVDBV010049144.1, on the reverse strand, counting down.
GCCAATTAGTGGCTTGCTGCGATGGATGAGCACATATGTTTTTAACAAAAAAATTTAATATCTATATTGAAACCTTGAATTACTTTTTAATCTGAAAATATTGAAAATGGATATTATTCAATGTGCTCTAAATGTTACCAAGCTTAAATTAACTTTGTTTCTACATGATAAAAGTTAGGTATATAAGTTGATTATAATAGAAGTGAAGCGAGTTTAGTATTGGGTTACTTAAATTGGATATAAAAATAATTTATAATTATTTTTATTTTGTATATATATTTTATAAAATAATCATAATGATTTCGACCAAGTGTAATTTAATAGATTATAATGATATAGACCAAGAATGAATTAATGGACATAAATCATCCATTCAAATAAATTAAGTTGAAATTAATACGTCGATAGGCCTCGAGTGTGGGGATAAGTAAGAAGATATAAAAATCCACCCGTTTGAGAAAATTAAAAATTTTAATACCTTTGGCCTATGGGCTTAACCACCTTGCTCACATTCAAACAAGCCACGAATAAATATATCATTCTATTAAATTTGATAAAATTTTATAATTTACTTGGCCTAAATAGCACTAAAAAAGAGTCTTTTAAAAAATAAATGTATAATATTTAAATGAGATCAAAATTAAGTACTAGTAAAGGTTCATTTAAACTTGAAGATAAACAAGTCTAATTAAACAATATAAAATTTGGTTTTACTCTTTTCACCTTATTTATATGAGAAAACTAGTTGGTAACAACATTAAGAGAAGTACCTGTAAAGAACAAGTGAAAATAATCAGGGAAAGGAATTGGAGTAGCTAAGTACTACAACAAACTCCCCGTAATAGCCCTCTCATTAGTGTAAATCACTACAGTTAATAGATTTTGACAGATATAATGTCACCTTAGTTATAAAACAATAATTTTATCTATATTACAAGCCTATGGTATAGGACATGAGTTTGTAGTGTTTCTAATTTTAGTCCATCATTTAAATTTAGATTGGGTGATGAATGCTATATGAGATTGGTTGTAAGTCTCTTAAAATGATTAGTTATTTTAAGATATAACTAAGACCCATAACATTTGACATCAGAGCTAGCACATGTCTCTATTTGTCGGAGGTAGAGATGTAACACCCCGATTTTGGCTCACCTAATTACTGGATAAAAAATGATATGATCGAATACTCTCAGGCATGCACTTTCAGTACTCTTTAAAATTACAAGTCTAGACATACACTACAATACAATACCTGTAAACCTCCACACTTCTTCGGGTTTGAAGAACTCAAAGGTAGAGTTATCGGAATCCCTCGGGAATGAAACATACACTCACTAAATCTATAGCCCACTTTGACTAACACGCGCCCTATCTCAATATGTGGTCATCGATTTTCTCCTATCTCACATCTCATTGGAAAGCTCATAAAAAATCATATATAAGTTTAGGAAGAAATTTATATAATAAGCCCAAAAATAACTTGCGGTAGGTCTTATTTTTAAAATTAGATTCGAGGGGTCTCATCCTCGAAGATTATTAATCACGGAAGTAAAATTACGTCTAAATAGGGCGTGTCAAGTGGGGTACGATAAAACAACCACTTAACACGCCCTGTGATCTAGAAATCAAATCAATAATAAAGTATAACGATAAAAAAGTGAAAAGAGTCTTAATGGACTTGTGGTCCAAGCTCCAAGTGTGACATCTCCTATGTGGTGAACTTAGACTCTGTAACATGCATCCATTGACATCTCTATATGATGTATGCTCGAAATGTATGCTCACATTGCGAGTACATCCTAATAAAAAACATAGCTAAACAAACCTACAACTAAACATATAACATGTAAATTGAGACATAATAAAGAAAATAACTAATAATAAATAATAAATAAATAAATACATACACTCATGAATAAATAGATAAATAATAAATAAATAAAAATAATCAATATTCTAATAATTAAATAATAATAATATATACTATATAAATACACAGCTAAACATAAGTAAATATTACATATACTCGTATTAGTAAATATATAAATAATTAAATACATAATTATTCGATGTATAAATAAAAAATTAATTAATTTGAATTAATCACGAATAATAATAATATCATAGTCATCATAGCTATCCAATTTAAAATACACAATTAAATACAAAAAAATAATAATGTACAGCAACAAACAAATAGATAAGTAAAATAAATAAATAAATAAATAAATAAATAAATATATATATATATATATAATTTAATAAATATGAATAATATTAATATTTATAAGTAAATATATCAAAAATAATAATAAATCATCACATAAGCACTCATCATAAACGACGAGTATCTAAATAAATTAATAAAAAATAATGAATAAATAAATAAATAAAATTATAACATCAAAATATACTAAATATTGTGAATATGTATGAAAAACGGTCTAAAATAAGCCGAATCGGGTTAACTCACTGTACCGAACACGGTCGGCCAGGTTAACTCGGTCTAAGTTAGATAAACTCGTGGGCTGGGTCAACTGTGCTGGTCTGGACTACTATATACGGACATTGACATGGGCAAACATGTGGACACAAAATGGTGAATAGGACTTGGGCTGGTGGACATGGACGCAGGCAGGCGAACGCTAACATGGGTATACACAATCAAAGCGTGTGGTGTCCATCGCCAGAAAATGTCGACGACAGTGCGGCTGAGTCACTGCTAGTTAGGATCAACAACATTGGTGACAAGGATGACGATAGTGGTAGCAATTGGTAGAGTCCAGTTGCTGGCTAGCCAGAAGGGTGGAATCGCCACAAGTGCAGCGGCATCGCCAACGGCGATCACACCTATGGTGGTGGTCATGAATGGTCTCAAAATAAAGATCTCGATGAAGGTAATCAATTTGAGTTGTCAGACCTACCGAAGGGGGCTCATCGAAGTTGGAAAACGGATAGAAAGGGAGGTAGTGGTGGCGAAAACTAGCTATAAAAATGTTGTCACTAGTGACGCCGGTGGTGTTGAGGGGTATGACTCAATAGCCGATCGCAGGCTAGTCATGGTGGTTTCGGTACGGTAGCCGGGGGTAAGCCAAAAGCTAGCCAGCAACAAGCCAAAGTGGCGGCTGCACTAAAGTGGAAATCATTAAAATCATGGAAAATCTCTGGAAAATAGCTGAGTGAAGCTAAGGCCGACGTGGATGGCTCAGATCTTGCCATGTGACATGTTTGAACGTCTTACAATTCGTGATCTAGTGGAGCCCACCTATGGTATATACAATATGTATATAAACGGAAAGTTCAGATCGAGACCAACCAAAATCGAAACTTACTCGAGTCCTACGAGCGCCTCTATAGGCAAGAATCGAGGCAAGGAAGCTAAATGGGCATCGAATCCTCAACTCAATTGGGTAAAAACTTACGACTTAATCAAGCTAGGCTTATAAGGGCACAATACGGTGATCCAAAATGCCAATAATGCATGTAAATGAGATACTTTAAAAATTTTCAACGGATACTAAACACTGTAACAACCTAAATCTAAGCCTAAAACCTTGACAACTTATAAAAATCATTTGTATACTTTGTGTATACAATGATAACTTATGCTCTATTGTATCCTATCTCAAATTATCATTTGCATGTCTAACATACTCAGCCACCAAATATGCTTATATAGCCATTTAGGCCTTATACTTAATTTGAAAATTGGTTTAGTTCAAACTCGCTTAAACCAATTTGAACAAAAATATAATCGGATAAAACCTTAACCCAAAAATGTGTTTTATAAGAGACCTAAGAAATGACTATCTAAGAGAGGGTTACCAAGGCCCGAGAAAATCCCACATAACCGGAGTGAAAGCCACCTAAAAAGGGCTATCTAGAATAAGGCTATTTGGAAAATGGAAAACAACCAAGGAAAGTGTGTGGGAGAGTAAAAAAGTGTCTAAGAAATGACTATCTAAAAGATAGAGTTAGCTGGGGTTTGAAAAAATGGTTATTTAGGGGAGGGCTACCATGGGACCCAAAAGCTCACTTGACCGAAGTGAAAGCCACCTAGAAGAAGGCTATCTGGAAGAAGGTGACTTGGAGCATTGAAAAAGTCCAAAGAAAGCATACAAGACCCGAAGTTAAAAACTATCTAAAAAAGGGCTTTTAGGAGAGGGCTACATTGGGCCTGAAAAAGAGCTATTTAGGAAAGGGCTATATGTGGTCCTAAAAAAATTCGTACGATTAAAGTGGGAATTGTTTAGAGTGGTTATGGGGACGGTGAGACAATGGGGCATGGTTTTGTAGTCTTATAAGGCATATATTTGTAGTATTTTCGGTCTTAATTCTAATGGGTGGTAGGTCCTGTATGAAATTAATTATAAGAAATTAATTGTAAGTCTTTTAAAATGACTGGTCATTTTGAAATATACCCAATACCTAATAATAATTAACTCATCTACCATTAAAAAACCTATATGGTTAATTAAGTTCAAATTTTTTTTATTTTTTTGTTAAACAAACATTTTTGCTTTCAACCAAAAATGATCATCCGATTTACCACCCACACAGCCAGACGACCAAAATAACCCTCACTGCCCAACCAAACCCTTGCTAAACCTTCGTCCTCATCCTCATCGTTCAACCGTAACAACCCTCTCGTTGGTGAAAAAAATTGGGGAAATGAATTGGTATGGCATGTGCTACAACAAACTCATCGTAATAGCCCTCTCATTAGTGTTAATTACCATAATTAATAGAATTTGAAGGATATAAGATCACCTTAGTTATAAACAATATATTTGTCTATGTAATAAGCCTATGGTACAGAACATGGGCTCGATTTTAGTCCATCATTGGAATTGAGATTATGAGGTGTACTATATGAGATTGATTGTATGTCTCTTACAATGGTTAGGACAACCAGGCACACACGAGTCTCTCTCTCTCTCTCTCTCTCTCTCTATATATATATATATATATATATATACATTTTCACCATGTCTTTCATGGTCACTGGATAGCACATATTCGAATGTAAAGCAGACCACTCATTACCAGCAAGTATAGAGTTGACGACGTCTGTAGGATGATATTGATCCCACCATACATGAGTGGTTGCTTCATTGCATGCCATGGCCGGAGATAGACACATAATCCCACCCTTTGTACTGACCTAGCCCGCAGCATGCTTCTGTAATGGTTTTAAAGCCAGGTGTGAAGAATATAATTGTTAGACATTTATATACAGAGTGAAGAAACAGATGCATGAATATAATATATTGATGGCCGCTTACCATATTGCTCATGGTTTTGTAATATTTCCATTGAACCTTGAAAAGCATCATAGAAAGTGAGCTCCAGGATGTTCTTGATTTAAGTCAACAATCATGTATTTTATTGCAAAGTTGAACTCGATCACCACGTTATTGATTTCATCAACGCATGATTGCCACAAGTAGTGGGGAGCACAACCAAGAGTATTGTACAACTTTTCGAACATTAGTATTGTACAACTTCTGCAAATATTGAAGCTACTGCAGTTAAATAAATGGTGATAGTTGCAGTCTGTGGAAAAAGAAAGTTTCGCTCTATTAAACTACCTTAAGTTCCAGCTTGACGGTGCTGCTCAATAGCAAATTAGATTCCCATGGACGGTAAAGAGAGTGAACACTCAAAACGTTTCTCAGATAGTAGTGTATGAAGTCATTGCTACCAATCGACACATAAAGATGGACAGTGAAATAAACTTGAGAGCTTGGGCTTCACCTAGTTTCAGCATGAACTGCTGGAAAGTGTCTGTTGCTTGTTGTATTTGTTGCATTAAGGATATATGGTGACCCGTTACACGCAAACAGACGTTTCATGAATTAGCCAAGCTTTTCTCTTGTCAAAGGAGAATTTCAGTTCTATTCAGTTTTATCGCTCGATTATTTTGAAAAAGACTAAATAGGGTGGACATAACAATCACAAATGCATGAAAGAAAACAAACAACCGATGCAGCAGTAATAATAAAAAGTATGCCATTGGTGCCAATAATCCTATTCCAAGCCTCTCTAATACAGTAAATTGGATTTGGGTCACTCAATTTCAACCAAAAAAATTATTCATAAATTACCAGATCAGATCCACTGGAAAAAAATAATCCCAGCTGCAGCAGAAGCGAAATTAACACCATGAACAATTCCTCAAGGGTACCCACCTTGCCCAAGAAAGGATGGAACAAATGGAAGTCCCAGCCGTCTAGCTACAAAGAAAAATGCACAATCACACTGCTAAGAAAATTTTAAAAAAGCACAGGTAAGTGCTGAAAATATTTTCAGTAGTACCTCACCAATATTTTCCTGCAATTTCAAGCACACTGTCCAGGCAATTCGCACTGATTTGACTACTGTTTAGAACTCAAAGCTACCCAGAACATCATGTTCATTTAACCCATTGCAATCTATCAATTTTTAAAAGGGTTTAATGTTATCAATTTCGAGCAAAATCGACATCCTAGATTCAATGCAATTAAAAACTGACATACAGTTCGCCTGCATAAATTGTAGTAGTAAGCACCAGAAGCAAATTAAACACAAATGCAGCAATGGAACCACACCATGAACCGGATTAAAAGCAGAATCAATTCCTGGAATCAAATATCATATCCTGGATTCGAACATGCCTACAATAATGCGTTGAATGTTGTCAATTTCCGGCAAAATTAACATCTCAGTTTCAATGCAGTTAAAATTGACAACAGTACACATACAGAAACTGTTGCAGAAATGACCATAATCAAATCAACAACAAATGCAGCACCGACTCACATTATTCAAAAAATTACAAGCAGTATAAATCCCAGAACAAATTATCATAACCTAAATTCGAGCATGCTAACAACATCCAACTCCTAGTTTCCACATAATCAAAGAACAGGCCCAAATTTAAAATAAACCCAAAGAATCATAACTTTTTACCGAAGAATCTATTTCATAAGAACAAGGACTTTGAAGACAAAATGGAGACGAGAGAGCACGAACAGAGATAGTCGACGGGGATGCGGCCATTGGAGAACCTCCCGGTGGGCTGTTGGGTGTCGAAATCCCTCCCATACGGAGGCAAACCCGCCCTTGCAAGAGTCCCCAGGTAATTTTTGGTACCTCAGTCGACGGATGAATCGCCGAACACGAAGAGGGCCGGCGCCAAGGGGCGGCGTTGGCCAGAAGCCCCGGCGAGAAGGGGCCTCGTCGCCGGCACCGGCGCCCATGTCCTTTCACCGTGGAGCGCTTCCCGGATGAGATGAGAGTGGAGGGTAGCCGGACTGTGGGATTCAAAATTGACGGCGGCGGCGACGCCGGCGACGGTGAGGAAGAGGAAGAGCGAGTTTGGCGCCATTTTTGCGTCGAAGACGAAGGCAAAGACGATGGCGGGCCCTTTCTTTTGAAATTTTGAATTTTCAACCGACCACGTCGGACCACTTATACTATAGCAAATACAATATCTATTTAATTAAATTAAATCAATTAAAATTATAAATAAAAATACTTTTGCCACAATATTTATTTAAAATACCAAAATTTTACACTTATATAATTAATTTAAATTTTCTTGATTGGGGTATTTAAATCCCTAGCCCACTCAAAACTAAATCAAATTAAATTTATACTAAATTTGATCGGCTTAAAATATTTTTTTTCTGTGCCCCTTAAATGTCTTTGAGTAAAACTTTATAAGGATAAGAAATATTTATTTTACATTATTATAACAAAAATAATAAAAAAAGAAACTAGTAAGGACCTGTCATTTCATTCTTAAACTAGCATTACAGGCCCTTTAGTCTAAGAAAAATACTTGAATGGCATTCTCTGCCCGAATTCTATGTCCCACTGTTGGTCAAGACCGTTAGTTTTCTACGTCCAAATAGCACGATGCCTAATAAGCACACCATGATTTAGTGGTTAAAACTAAATCGTTTTCTTAATCTATTACAAATAGTCTATTAAGCCCATCGCGATTTAGTGGGGCAAAGCAAAACAGGGACCATTATCATTTCCTTAATTCTATTATTAACTCTGGCATTAGCAGTCGTTGGAGGCGGTGGGCCGGCGGGACTTTTTGTGACGGCACGTGTTGCTACCAATAACAAAATGCCACGTACCATCGACGCGTCAGTCTGGTCTTCGGTCGTTTCGTCCCTCGCACGTTTAACGCCGTTTGTTTGAGATAACGACTCTCTTGCCCCGTTCTCAAAATTCGCCACGTAACATATGACTTATTTCACTTAGCTTAATTTAACACTAAGAAAACTCTATTTTTAAAACCTCAAATCTCATCTTCTGCTTAAAAAAAATCAGTGGATGACACAAAATCCAGTAATCTAGACGACTCGTGATAAGATATAAATACCAGTTTTCAACAAATAAATCATCCTCAAATTTATACGTATATCTTTATCTTTGTACGGTTAAAATGGTGTTTTTTTGGGTTAATATTGTTTTTAGGGGCCTTTAAAAAACATTTAATATTGAAGTAGGTCTACACCAGAGTTTGAAAGAGATTCCAGGGGGGGGGGAGGCACGTTAGAAAAAATCATTGAAATGAAGCGTCTTTTGTAATTTAACGAATTTATTGTCCACCAAAAGATGGGCCCCGCCCTGCAGAGCGAGCCCCACAAGGACTATAATGATAGTCATTTAAACAAAGAAATCACGATGCCATATGACGACAATACGTGGAGTCATAGAATTTTCTATTTGTTAATCTCAATTAAACAATCTTGTAATGATAGTCATTTATCTGCCTCCTTTTTAACACCACTTCGACCATCCCACTAATAAACTATTTATAAAAATAACGTCAAATATTCCCCTAACAAGAAAGAGTTTAACAAATAATATTTTAAGATTATAAAATCTTCTCAACTAACTAAATTATAACTGAATTTACTAGAAAATATTCTTAAAATATAATTAATTAGAGTATAAATAAATAATATAAACCTTTATGTTATCAGTTATTTTTTTAAATGTAGTAAACATTTCTTTCTATTTTTTTGTAAAAATATTTAATAATAAATTTATCTCAATATTTTTGAATAAAACAATTTATATAATGGCGTGTATTATGCGGGAATAGTTCATTTTAAAATACGGCCGCCCACTAGAACCAGAACGAGTAGACAACGGCAAAGTTAATATCGTATTAGTAGTATAGAACAATGTAATCAGGGGGGCATTAATACGAAACTTAACATTGATGATTGAACAGCTTCCTTCATTATTTGCATTTGCTGCCCCTTTTATAACTTTTGTGAGTTTCGCAAATAACTAGAATTAAGAGTATAATCACGTTGATGCATGCACTTGCATTCTTTGCCCTCAATTAAGCCAACATTGATCATATTCTAAACAAAATCATGCCCATCCGATGCATGTATGTTTGTACGCACACGTGTACAGTACAATAATATGGAGCTCAAATGCAAGAGCAGAGAAAACGATAAGTTGGATGACAAAGCACCACATGAAAGGCTGTCAAATTTAGTACCAGTTCTGTTTTGCTTTGGGTAAAAAAATGTTGAGATCCTCCTGTTTTTGAAGTAAAGACAGAGCAGTATGCGCGTGGAGCTTTTCTGGGCAAATTCTGATAAAGATCAGAAAAGAAAAGAAGTAGGGATGGGGTGATTGAATGATAAGATTAATATATATATATATATATATATATATTTGGATTTAAAAAAAAAGAAGATTAAAATGTATATTTGGACTTTGGCCCATGCTTTTTGGAACATCTAACGTACCAAACCTGTGGGAGCGCATGACCTTGAATCACACCATTTTGGTCGGTTTTGTGAAACTAAAATAACATGTTCAATTTAGTCCCACATTGGCTTGATTTTTTTATGAATTAATGAGAACTATTTGCTGGTTTTCATGATTTCATCACTATTTATTTTAGTTTTATGTGTAATCTTAGACTTGGACTCAATTTAGAATTTATAACTGCATGGCCGCACGACCAAAGAATAGACTTTGTATTTATATTTGTTATTTCAAAATTCGATTCAGTCCTACTTAAATCAGGGGTAGATTTGGTAAAAAATAATATTAGCCAAATTCACATCGCCTAAAAGCGACATGTACGTAACGTGAGGAGGACTTTAATATAAATAAAATTTCATAATTAAACTTTAATATAAAGATCGACATTGATTAAGACATTACAATAACTTCTAAATCATCCTATTATGCATCCTTCATCAAAAAAATGAAAAAAAAACCATCAAGATGCCCTTTCAATGAATAAGTTTTGTTCTAAAAAAATAAGTTTTTAAATCCGCTCAAAATTATTTAATTAAAAACTATTTCATTCAAATTAAGTTGGACATGCATGTATACTCACTTGAAAGGATTCAAATTTTGCTAGTCAAATTACCGGGAAAATGTTATTTATAATAACTAATCTTATGGTTGACTCTAATGGTTTTGAATAATAAACCGAGTTTTTTTTTGATAAAATTAATATTTATTTTATTTTATTTTAAATTAAATTAAAAACAAGTTTTATTTTACTAAATCTAAATCAAACCAAATCAAACTCACAACGTTAAACAGCCTGTCAATCTTATCACATAATCAAGGAACTAAAAAGGGCCGGTTATTTCCCGGAAACATCAGTATCTAATTCCGGGCCCCACTCCTCCCAAACCAAACGGCGTAAACATTTCGTCCCCGTCAAGCCGCGACGATCCACCCCTATATATCTGCACCACCCCCGCTCCGGTCATCTCCCTCTTCTTCCTTGTTCCTTCCTCCTCACTCCGACAACAGTTTTTTAAGATACCAACTTTGAAGGTTTCTACCCCGTTTCTCCTCCACCGGTCCACAATCGCAGGCAAGGCCAGCCATCCTTGAATTTTCCCCCATTTTTTTCGCTCCAAACGGTGTCAGAAATCGATAGGTTTGGATCGGAGGACTGTTTTGTGAATTGTTCTGTTTTTTTTTTTCTTGTTTGGGGGGGATTCGTGATTTTCTTGGTGTTGTTGATGGATCGGTGACCGGTGGAGGTGGTGTTCTTTGAATCGGAGGTCTGGTTCTAGATTTTCCCCCCTGTTTTCGGAGGGGGGATTGTGTGTTTTTTCGTGTAGATAATGGTTTGGTGATCGGTGGGATAGCGGTGTTGGTTGTTTGATTCTGCGCCTTCTCGATCTCGGTCGTGCAGTTTGCCGATCGGTTGGGAGAGTGCTGCAGCGTTTGGGGAAGATGGGTTTGTAAGAGATTTTGTTGGGTGTGAAGGGTCGAAGAGTCGAAAATGTCGTCCGCCGGGGTGGCGCTGGCGCAGTTCCGGGAAGACGATTTGCTGTCGCCGACGAGGTTCATCGACCGGCCGTCGCCCTGCTCGGAGGAGTC
>JAVDBV010049143.1:0-12672 GCA_032619315.1 Piper longum | reverse complement strand
AGGATCCCTCGGGATGAAGTGGGTCCTCCCCAACATCAACCCGAAGACGAACACATGCCTTGTCTGAAGCCATGGCTGCCTCCCTCTTTCCATCTCTCACTAGAAACACGGAAACTATATATATCGGCCTGGGTAAGGAATATAATATAATAGGCCCAAAGGCAACTTGTGGTTGATCTTGTTTTTGAAAACATACTCGAGGGATCTCATCCTCAAGGGTTATTAATCAGAAAATGCGATCGGCTAAATGGCCTGAGATAAGTGGGATCCAATAAAACGCTACTTAACTCGCCCTGCAAGTAGAAAACCAAACATACGATGGAATAAAACGTAAATTAGAGACGAGTCCTAAATGGACCTGGTAGAAACTCCAAGCGTGCCATCGTGCCTAGGCGGCGAGCTCCTACTCCGTACCTACACATCAGACGAAATACTAACGCCCGCTAACTACATGATGCACAACTCGACATGATCATTACACACTACACAATCAAACATCCATAACAGTCAAATAATCATAATATAAAAATAATTTTAACTATCCTATTTGTACCAATTTTATTATGTAATTCTAATTTACATTGCAATGAACTGACTTGTTCAACTCAATTCACCTTGTTCGATCGCTTAACATTCATTCACAATTCATCAATTATGTCACTTATCAATTTCATCAGTAATTAAGCCTTAATCACATCAATCAACAAATCTTAACATGTTGTGCTAACACTCACTAACTTCAGATAATTAGATTAGAGGTAATTATACCTTGCATCGTCGACAATCGGCGACAACTAGGGTTTCAGCATGCGTGTATCTCGAACGTTGAATTCGGCACTTGACAGTGTCCGAAGTTCAATCGGGTTTGACTGGGTGAACTCCGCGGAAGATCTGGCAAATTCCAGCAATCTGGTTTTCCGGCGGGTTTCGGTGGTTTTCCGACGGGTTCAGTGGTTTTCCGGCCACTTTCCGGCGGTTTCCCGGCGAGAGTTACCGGTGGCGTCTACTGCTCGGATCGTGGCCGTATAGGGTACCATCGAAACCACCTCGACGAGTCCAACACATCTACGGTGTCGGCGTGGCCGATGGAGGCGGCGGCTCGCTCAAAAATGGCAAAAACAGGGCGCGGCTGGTGGGTAACTTGCTCCGGCCAGTTTGGGCTGCGATTGGCGGCAATCTTGTCGGGGATGGTAGCTGGGGGTTTGAGGACGTTGAGGCGATCACTGGACGGCGAAGGCGACGGTCGCCGGAGCCGGAATCGGCGACACAAACGCTTGCGGGCGCAGCGCTAGGCGTGGCGATCCTTGGCGTCGCGGCGGCGTACAGCGGCCGGGGTCGGTCGGGGCCGTAAGGCGACGGTGCGGAGGGGCTGGGCGGCATCGGTCGGCTGCTGGGCGGCGCCAGCAGCAGCGGCGGCGGCTACTCAAAGGGCGGCTAGGGTTGTGTGAAGGAGGAGAAGTGGTGTCGGGGTAAAGAAATTAGGTTGTATGGCAAACTCGTAAATATTACTTGACTCGACTCCATCTCGAGTCAAGAATAATAACTAACGAGTAATAAATCCTAAAAAAAATCTAAAAAAATCGAAAAAATCCCATAAATAAAAAAAAAACCACAATATCCAAATGACATGCTCTATAACTAATAACCCACCCAAACTGCTCGTAACGCGTCTTAACGCGGTCAACGGCCAAAAACTATTTCTACAATCACAAAATGAAGAAATCTAAAATCATCAACTGTATGGTCTCATGTATTCTGATAACTCATTCTCTGTTCATTCATATCGTTATCATCACATCCTCGTTATACATGACCCCTCATACCTCATACATGCTACTGGTATCGGGTCAGTACACGTATTCCGAAATATATTCAACTCGAACCGACAGCTGAACCGATCGGCTAACGACTATAAAACCGTGATTCGAATCACGGGTTTTACAGAAATACCAAAAGATAATAAATAAAGCTTATTGAAAAGAATCCATAAATACTATTAAATTATATTAATTTAATAATATTTAATATTAATTTCAAAATAAAATAACCGAGTCATTTTAAGGGTTTTACAACAAGTAAATCGGATTTGGGGAGTTATATTTTTATTTATTTCATGGTGTGTGAAATTTTCTTTGTGGACTTAGTGATTTTGTTGTCTACGCTATTTCTTGGTGTCTTTATTTTGCTCATAATGATATAAACGAATGCATATGTCCCAACATGTTGTATTTAGATTATTAGAATCTCTTATTTTTCAATTTACTTTTAATTCTCCTCTTATTGATAAAAATTGATGTCAGATTAGGATGAAATTTATGTATTTGTTAGTGATTTGTAAGAAACTCAAAGATAGACCCACCTTTGAATAAAACTCGATTATTATGATTTGTGGGTATGGATCAGATGCAATCTTCTTGGTGGCTTTTTGAATATTGACCAACCCCAGTGCCTACTGGAAATTGGAATTGGTTCCCATTGGAATTTGCTCAGATCTACATCGACATTGTGAGTTGTAGTTAAATTTAGGTGGAGAATTTTAGTAATCTTAAATTGAATTGGATTGGAAGAGGGTTGGATGCCATTGAATCAATAATGTTTGCTCTTTGGTAGGTTGAATATCTGGATTATCTCATCTCTATAAACTTGAAAGATTTTTAGACTTGTTTACTTAATAAGCACAAATTGCTCTTAGGGAAATGGTATTAAAAAAAATTAAAAATGCAAATTTTGTCAAATTGCTTTGGCAATTATTGTCATAGTGACATAAACGAGTTCATTTCAGATACATTTTTTATTAAATTAAAAAAAAAATAGTTAAAAAACATTAGAACCTTGCTAATTTATAATGACTTTGATAGCTTTGAAAAACTAACAAACTCTTTGATTTTCTCGCTTCTACCCAATAAAACCACTTTGCTTGAAATGATTACAAGAAAAAATAATTATACCTTTGGGTGTGATCTCACGTTAATTAAACAATTTTTTTAGGTACAAATCATGAATGTAAGTATAAGGCTCCTCTGACCTTTCATAATTTCATTAATTTGTACATCACACTTCTCTATTCATTGTTGGAAATTCTACAATATAATTAATGTGAAGCCCTATTAATTATAATAAAGAGACTTTTTTTTTGGGTTTGTACCTAATTTTACAAACAACAAAATGTATGGAGTTTGTGTCATTTTGGGGTGGATTTTAGTGGTTGATTAGTGGTAGTCCTAATTTGGCTTGGAAGAATATGCACATTGTTGATCCTTCTTGATATTATGTCTTAGTCATTTTTCTTTTCCTCATTCCACTAATGAAATTGCTTGGCCCTCTCAAATTTGTAATGCATATAAATTTATTACTGATTAATAACATAATTTAAAATTTTGGGACTCAAACTTTACTTAAATTAATGGGGACGCGGAGTGTCATTTATACTATTTTACAATCCGACAAATAAAAAGCTATACTCTTATAGTTTATAACACTTAAAGTTTATAAATATATGACTTATTTATTTTCTTTAAAATATTAATTTATTTAAACCAAATAAAAATAAAAATAAAAATAATTGTATGAGTTCTTTTATTACTTGATGTAAGGAATCAAATAAATCCAATCACAAAACCTGTCAATAACGAATCGTTCATATGGAATCTGATTTCAAATATTATGAAGTGGTGTCGACTTAGAGAATTGTTTGTAGTAAAAAATTTTAAAACTGATTTATAAACATATATAATTATAAGCCCACTTGAGGGATCACTTAATCTTAACAACAATCTAATTAAATTGCCTTATTTTGCAAGTTTAAATATAGCATACAAAATAATTTGCATGAGTATATGCCCATATAATGTGGAATTAGATTCCCTTCCGGGATGTGAAAAGTCCAATGCATTATCAAATTAATGGTGTTAAACCGAGGGCATCCTCTTCTTGATGAATATTTCAACTTGATGCTGAACTCATTAAAGAAACAATGATTATTCCTTTCATAATATTTCAACCCCTTCGATATAGTAAGGGCAAGCACAATGATTTATACTTAATTATTATATACAAAAATATTATATTGACCAAGAAAATATTTAAATTATTAAATATAATTTTGACTTTAATAAAAAGAGAATAAATTTTCGAAACAAAAAAAATAAAACTATTCCTTCCCCGAATTCTAATCTTGGTTGTCTAATTATAAAGATGAGTTAGATTTTATGATAAAAAAACTATTTTTTGTCCTCTTTTGTCGGGGCCATGTCCGACCCATCTTGCCGCTAAATATGGTTACCTAGTTGAGCTAGGGTTTAAAAAAGAAATTGACCACTTGTTTGGCTATAAAATAATGATTTGAAGAATACTTTTGTGAGAAGGGGATGCGGATGCATGAATTGCCATTATTTACTGTTAAACCCTATGTAAAAAATATTTTAAAAAATATTTAAAAATATATTTCAATACTATTATTTAACTAATATGTCTCAATAATGACTATTATTTAAATTTTTTAACCGTAGAGAACAATTAAATGAGGATAATTGTATGTAAATGAGTTTTCTTTTGGTTATGCCCCACTAAGAGTAATCTTAAAGAAAAGGTTAAAAGAATGAAAAAAAAGATTTTTATAATTTTTAAATCCAACTAACTACACATGCATAGATACGACCTTCCTTTTTTTATTTATTATTTTGTGTGTATAAAAGCATCATTAATTCCCAAGTGTAGCTTTTACCTCAACCTGCATAAACATAATCTGTTTTCCTAAAAAATAAATGGGCTTTTGGCAAAAAGCCCATGATCGAATTAAAGGTATTTTAATAATTAAGACCGGCTTTTCCTTTGATTCCCAACATTACCCTTCTCGATCAGCCCGCCCCTTCGCATTTCTCGCTCAACGGCCGTTGCCGTCGCAGCGCCGCCGCCGCCGCCGTCGCCACCGCAGCCCGCCGCGAACTCGGCCATCTACGGCTCCGGCGAGGTATCAGAAAGTCGACATCTTGACTGCGAATTCGCAGTCCAGTTTGGTTGCTGGCCACCCTCTGGAGTAAAGCGATGGGCGAGGCTCTCTAAAGGTTTTGGAATATTTGTGTTTGTTGGGTGTTCCATTTCTTCTTGCTGGCTTCATTGCATGCTTGTATTTCGTTCTTAGTTGTTTTTTCCTTTTTTGTGACGTAGTTGTTCGAAGTTTCAATCTCGGTTTGGGGTGATTGCATGTTGAATGGAGTAGGAAGGAATTAGAGAAGTTCAGACTTGGATATGTGGAGGTGAATGATTTTTCTATGCAATACTTTTGATTTGTGGGATTGCATGATGGATGGGAGTGGGGAAGTGATTGGAAATGTTGACACTTGGAGTAATGTGTGTGGGGGGGAGTTTTTGTAGTGTCCCTATGCAACACTTTGTTGTGTAGGATTGCATGATGAATGGGAGTAGGGAAGCGATCGAAAAAGTTGAGACTTGGAGAAAGTTTTGTTGATCTCAGGCAACATGTTTGGTGTGTGGGATTGCATGATGAATGGGATTAAGGAAGTGATTGTAAAAGTTGACACTTCGAGAAATGTGGTGGAATTTCTTGTTGTTCCCATGCAACACTTTTGGTGTGTGGATTGCATGATGAATGGGAGTAGGGAAGTGATCGGAAAATCTGGGACTTGGAGAAATGTGGCGGAAGTTTTTGTTGTTCTATGCAACACTGTTGACGTGTGGGATTGCATGATGAATGGGAATAGGGAAGTGATTGGAAAATCTGGGACTTGGAGAAATGTGGTGGATGGAAGTTTTTACTGTTCTGTTGTGGTTAATGGCTGTTCTATCATCTATGTACACTTTTGGTGTGTGGGGTTTTGTGATGTATAAGATTAGGGAGGTGATTGGAAGTGTGGTAGAAATTTTTGGGGTTCTGTTGTGGTGAATGATTGTTTTATACAACACTATTGGTGTGTGGGATTGCACAATGAATGGGAGTACGGAGCTTAGTGGAAAATTTGTGACTTTTGAAAGTGTGGTGGAAATTTTTGTGGTTCTCTTGTGGCGAATGGTCGTTTGGATTGTTTTTTAAGGAGGGTTGTTGTTGGTAGGTTGTGTTTGTGATATTTGGTGGTCTGACGGGGTACTTGTACCCTATTGTGCCATTATTTTATCGGGCATTCTTAAATTAGCTTTTGCTTGCAGCTTCAGATGGTTTTGAGTAGCCAATGTTCCAAGAACACTACATGTTTAACTAGATGCCTCTTTTTTCTTTGTTCATTGTAACTGTTATTGTTTGTCTTTTGAGTTATGGCATCTGAGTAGTTTTCTGATTTTGATGTTATTTTTCTATGAATATAGTAAGGCAGTGATGGATAGCATTTCTTGCTTGATGGTTGTGAATTGTCATGCTTGTTTTACTACTCAGATCAGTAAAATGTTCAAGTTAGAGCTTGTTTTGGTTTAGCTGAAAGTCTTATTTTTAAACTTGTTTTTTTATACTGACTAAAAGGAATTTCAACGTGTTGCCATGGGATCAAAGATGAACAAGGGAGACAGGAGAACAAGGAGCTCTTTGTCTGTATTTATTATAGTTGGTCTGTGCTTCTTTTTCTACATTCTTGGTGCATGGCAGAAGAGTGGTTTTGGTAAAGGGGATAATATTGCTTTGGAGATTACAAGGCGAGCAGATTGTAATAGTATCCTATCTAATTTGATCTTTGAAACTCATCATAATGACGGAGGTGGTTATGAATCTATGGAACAGAGGGAAGAAGTTTTTGAGCCATGTGGCGCTGAATACACTGATTACACACCTTGCCAAGATCAAAACCGAGCAATGACGCTTCCCCGAGAGAATATGATTTACAGAGAAAGACATTGCCCTCAAGATGATGAAAGGCTACATTGTTTGATCCCTGCTCCCAAAGGGTATATGGTCCCATTTCCTTGGCCTATTAGTCGTGATTATGTGCCATTTGTAAATGTTCCTTATAAGAGCTTGACAGTTGAGAAGGCTGTTCAAAACTGGGTTCAGTTTGAGGGAAATGTTTTTAAGTTCGCTTGGTGGAGGGACAATGTTTCCCCAAGGGGCTGATAAGTATATAGATGAACTTGCATCAGTGATTCCAATTGGAGATGGCACTGTTCGAACAGCTCTGGATACAGGTTGTGGGGTATGCTTCGTTTACTTCATTTTTAAAATTCTCGCATGTTATCTTTTTATTTGATTGGTTAGAATTTAAAGTTGCCGTATAGGTTTAGCTTATCTACTGATTTGGATAGGTGGCAAGTTGGGGGGCATATCTGCTGTCACGAAATGTTCTGACCATTTCCTTTGCACCACGAGACTCACATGTAGCACAGGTGCAATTTGCATTGGAAAGAGGTGTACCAGCAGTTATAGGTGTTCTTGGAACAATTAAACTTCCATATCCATCAAGGGTATTTGACATGGCACAGTGCTCTCTATGTTTAATACCATGGACGGAAAATGGTAAGGATCAATTTTTTGTTGGTCTGATAGTTTAAGGCATCTGCATCATAGTTTATACATTGTCGCCTTTTGTTGTTAATTCAGGGGGAACGTACATGATGGAGGTAGATCGTGTTTTAAGACCTGGTGGATACTGGATATTGTCTGGTCCTCCCATTAATTGGATAACCTATTATGAAACATGGCGAAAATCTAAGGAGGAGCTTCAGGCAGAACAAGAAAAGATTGAGAAGTTGGCTGAGCGTCTTTGCTGGGAAAAGAAGTATGAAAAAGGGGACATTGCAATTTGGCAAAAGAGAAAAAATTCTGAGTCTTGTCAAATAGTACAAAATGATGCCTCTCCTAGTTTTTGTGCATTGCCAGCCTCTGATGATGTTTGGTAAGTCTCCATGCTTCTATTGCGCACTTGCCTCATAAAGATTGTTGTTTACTTTCGTTAGTATGATTTTTTGGGCTTATCTGTTTCTTGTTTTCACAAGGTATCAAAAGATGGTATCTTGTATCACACGTGTACCTAAAGTTAATAGCCAGGAAGAGGTGGCTGGTGGAGAGCTGAAAAAGTTTCCTCAGAGGCTGTTTGCTACTCCTCCTAGAATATCACTAGGATATGTTCCTGGTGTTACCATAAGTAAGTACCAAGAGGACAATAGATTGTGGAAGAAACATGTAAATGCTTATAAGAAGATTAATAATCTTCTCGGCACGGGAAGATATCGTAACATCATGGACATGAATACTGGCTTTGGATCCTTTGCTTCCTATCTGGAGTCACCAGCATTGTGGGTCATGAATGTCGTGCCTACTCTTGCTAAGAATACATTAGGTGTTATTTATGAGAGAGGTCTAATTGGGATATATCATGATTGGTATGGCCATGTTCTCTTGCTATTTAGAATGAATAATTCCCAGCTTTGATATTGCTTTCTCCATTTATTTGTTACATTTTCCATTGTAGGTGTGAAGCCTTCTCTACTTACCCTAGGTCATATGATTTGATACGTGCTAGTGGCATCTTCAGTTTGTATCGGCACAAGTAAGTGTCAAAAAGACATGATTCTTGTTGTTTTGAGGAATGAGATTCAGTTGCTTTTCAAACTTCATATTATTTTGAGATGACAAGAGCTTTTGTTGGATAATTATGTGAACTTTTTTTTATTCTTGAGTATGTATGGTATGACTGGTTTGGTTCATATTCTGTCATGAGTCGCTTATTCTTTACGACTAATGACTTTATCGTTACAGTCAGTGGTAAACTTTTATCACCTAGAGAATTGGAGTTCTCCTTTGTCACGAATATTGGAATTGCTGTTATGCATAGGAGGCATTTGAAGCTGATAGCCTTACTTATAAACGTTAGATGTGTTTGTTCATTTTGCTGGTGTTAAGTTTCTGCAGGGTGCTCCATGTTTTATGCTAATCTTCACATTCTAGGATGTCTCGTATTTTGAACTCTTTGATTTTTGCTGTGTCATAGCTGTCTACTTAAGAGACCGTAAGCTCTTGCACTTTCCTTATTATCTTTGTTTTAGTTTACCTGATTTCTAGCTATGCTACAAGAGAGCACAATATCTTATACATGAAGGGCACACCTTCTTAGCTTTGTTTTGATGTTCTTGTGTGCTTGCTGACATGATTCTATTCCATATGACAATTGATGTAAGAAACATTTTGTCTTAACTGAAAAAAAAACAGATGCAATGTGGAGAGTATTCTTTTAGAGATAGATCGCATTTTAAGGCCAGAAGGTGCAGTTATTTTCCGGGATGATGTGGATATTCTCAACAAAGTTAGAAAGGTGGTCAGTGGCGTGCGATGGAGCACAAAGATGATGGATCACGAAGATGGCCCCCTTGTCACAGAGAAGATATTGGTTGCTGTCAAACAGTATTGGACGGCAAATGTAACATCCGACACTGCAGCTGTATGAACATGTATGCATGGATAAGGAAAGACAGAGATGTCTTGTACAATTGTGTAATTTGAGGTCGTTTGCGACGCGATTAAACTGCATGGTTGAGTGAGAGTTATTTAAATGTCTTGTACCTAAAAAGACACTGTACACTGAACTAGGATTTTGATGTATGTATACTGTATAAGGTTAGTGACGAATGTTTTTTTGATTTGCGTTGTTTATTTGTCACAGCTCTTGTTTGATAAGTTGGATTGTCTGTATTATATCTTCCATATTATTCTATCCTGTTTCCATATCTCAGGGAAATCCTATGTTGCTATAGGGGCCCAAGTTTTAGTTCCGTCCTAATCAAGAGGTGGATCAAGAGACGCGAGCGGCTGCAGATTTTGATTGAAGCAATTCTCTGAAGAGCATGATTCTGGGCCGGAGAAACTTGGATGGATTGCCTCTATCAATCAAATTCACGGGATGAGTATGACCCCTAAAATCTTTGAGCATTTTCAATTTTTGTGATCATTAATGTTACAGCTGTGTAATTCGTGATTCACTTGAAGTTCTGAAGTCTGGATCAGAAAGCTTACCTACCAGTCGTGTGTTAGATGTCTAACATTGGCCTTGCCAGCAACAGAAGATAACCTTATATCTATCAATGGTTGACAAGATCTTTGGCAAAAAAGTTAAAAAGATTCAAGGTTGTTTTTTAGAGTAGCAGGAAACCAGGTGTGGAGACATACTATGAACTTCCGTGAAGCTGATGAGCACCCACAATTCAGAAGGCGTGGAGATGTTAAGTGAAATGACTCGGTTATATCAGATCAGTTGACAGGTAGAGAATATTGGGATAAGATTTGAGGACAAAAGTGTTGTGGACTTTTAGTGGTGTCATGATGGAAATAATCTTTGCTCAGATTTCAAACCTTGGTTGCAAAGAATGAGACTTACAAAGATGTGAAGAGGTTTGTACAGGTTTAAGGTCAGAGTCTCAGACATGTAAGATGAAGAGACCCTCTGCCACACAAAGGTGCCCAGGGGCCCCTGATGTGTCTGGTACGAACCAGCCATGGAAAGAAAGGGATTGAGTGGTAAGCTAACTTTCTTGTGGTGGGGACTGCTCACAAGGTCCTAAAGACAAGAACACCAAAAAAAAGGCGCGTGGTGAGAACAGCTACTGCTTTACTTGAGGTAACTTATTGCTCACCCACTTACCTTCTATCTTTTCTCTCGACTCATCATTCAATAGGGAAAAATTATATTGAGAGATGATTCACACCAAAAAAAACCCAAGAAAATTTCAGATGTATGTACATAAATTGATGAAAACAGCTAATAAGAAAACAACAAATATTTATTTTACAAAGGTCAAGGAGAGGAGAGTAGCTCTCTGCCAGACCATGCCTCAGGGCAAGTCGCTGTAGTGAGAGCTCTGGTTTTCTTTGTAGCTGCCAATGTTAAATTGTTTAATGCTGTGGGAATGGGAACGACTCTGGACTTGTGCTTGGGCAGCAACTTCTTCCTCTGGACCACACTTTCAATGCCATTGAAAGTGCTCCTATCCTCTTGCCCTGGCATCCCAAGTTGGAAACTCCCAGTTATTTTTTTTAATGTAGTGTTTTTAGTCTAATAATAAGGATGGTATCCTATTCATAAAAGATTTTTGGCTACGCCCATGTCACACCATGTAGAGAGGAAGACATTTTGGCCCATTTTTCTTCTCCAAATGAATGTTTGTTTTAGTTATCTACCTTCCCTTTTAAAGGTTTCTTGCACCATTTTAATTATAGATTTTTCACGGATAAACTATCTCTAATAATATTAACACGGTAACAAAAGTTTTTTTTTGAAAAATAGTCTAAAATTATAAGATCTTTTTAACTAATTAAATTATAACTGAGTCCATATAAAATATTTTTAGATCTTTATGCAGCATGTAACAAAAAAAATTTTAATGAAAATAATTCTCTAAAATTATAAGATCTTTTTAACTAACCTAATTATAACTATGCCCATATAAAATATTTTCTGACCTTTACAAAACCATTTATATTAATTTAATTTTAAAGAGCTATTTTAAGGCAGATTAGGTTTTTTGCATCACTTTAATTATATGTTTTACACCAATAAATTATCTTAAAAATAACAACACTAAAAAAAAATTAATTAAGTGGATGTAGCCAAAATCATCCATTTATACATGTTTGATAAAAAATGTCTCTTTTTAGTAGTTTATGATTTTTGTTATAATAAGTTGATGATTTATCACGCTCAAAATCAGCCAATTATAATAACTAAAATAATTCAAATGAACTTTTCATTAAAAAAATATTATACATTTCTGTCCCATGGCAGGGACAAGGTCATGTGACTACAAGTTTTCCTATATTCACCACTACATCTTGCCCATTTCCTAGACTGAATAGGTATTTGGTTGGCTGAAGTTTGTAATTGAAATTGAATTGAATCAAAATGAAATATTTTTAATCGAATAATTGAATTATAGTATCATTTATTAAAGAATATCTTTATTTAATTAATTAATAAAAAATTATGTAGTATAAAAAATAATTATATATATAATTATATATATCATATTAAAAATATTAAAAAACACCTTAAAAGTAAAATAATTTCATGATAATCAACACAAAACATATATTCAAGAATATATTTTTATGAAATTTGATTATTTTAGTTAATTTAGTTTGGTTCAGTTCCGCACCAAAATAGCAATAACCTCTTTAGTTTGGCTAATATTCTACTCGAAAAATTAACTAAATTATTTTGGAACTGAATTTAATTTATAATTTGGTTCGGTTTTGATTTGGTTTTCAGTTTTCACCTAATAATGCTCACCCTTAACTTGCAGATTCAGCGTTTAATTTTTATTTTGGAAAAATTGCTGTATGGCAATTTAGACAAATGCACATCTAATGTAGGAATAAGATTATAAGAGGTAGTGCTTTGAAAAAAAAGAGATTATAAGAGGTAGTAACAACTTGTAACTTGGCATGTTGAAAAATGACTAGCAACTTTATTACCCGTATAAGTTATAGATGCGCCATGACATTTCTGATTGTGGGGGGCTCATATTGAATTGAAATGTGTTTCACAATCTGATTATTTCTTTCTTTTTTGGGGAAGATCTAAACCAAAGTGTGCTTCTTGAATAAAAAAATGTTTAAAAATTCTTATTATAAAAATCTTTCAGATTTTGGCTCTGTATAAATGAGTCAAGATATGTGTATATATATATATATATACACATATCTTGACTCATTTATACAGAGCCAAAATCTGAAAGATTTTTATA
>JAVDBV010049142.1:0-10141 GCA_032619315.1 Piper longum | reverse complement strand
TTATGATAAGAGGTAATTATACCTCGCGTCGTCGGCAATCGACGACGGCTATAGTTCCGTCGTGCGTGCGTCTCGAACCTCGAATTCGGCGCTCCATGATGTCCGAAGCTCGATCGGGTTCGACCGGGTGAACTCCGTGGAAGATCCGGTGAATTCCAGCGAACAATTCCGGTATTCCAGCAAATTCCTGTAGTTTTCCGGCGGGTTCGGTGGTTTTCCGGCGACTTTTCGACGGTTTTACGACGAAAGTTACCGGCGGCGTCTATCGGCTGGATAGGGGCCGTATAAGGTACCGTTGGAATCGTCTCGACGAGCCCGACACATCTGCGGTGTTGGCGTGTCCGACGGAGGCGGCGGCTCGCTGGAAAATGGAGAAAACAGGGCCGCGACTATGGGTGGCTCGATTCGGCCGGCCTGGGTGGCGATCGGTTCCGATTCCGGTCGGGGACGGTCGCTGGGTGGTCGAGGAGGCCGAGCCGGCCAGTGGACGGCGACAGTGGTGCTAGAATCGAAGACGTGACTGAATCGTGGGCGCGGTGCTTTCGCGGCGATTCCTGGCGTCACGGTGGCGTGTAGCGGCCGGAGTCGATCGGGGCGGCAAGGCGACGGCGTGGCGGGGCTGGGCGGCGTCGGCCGGGCGGCACCGACAGCGGCGCGGTATGGTGGGAGGCTAGGTTTTGGGTGAAAGAAAACGTCGGGGTGGAGAAGAAAGTGAACTGATGGCATTCTTGTAAATAATACTTGACTCGACTCCGTCTCGAGTCAAAATAATTATTTACTCAAAATAAATTCTAAAACAAATCTAAAAAAATGGGGAAAATTCCCATAAAATAAGATAAACACATAAAAATCAAAATGACATGCTCTATAACTATCAACCCGCCCAAACTACCCGTAACGCGTCCTAACACAGTAAACGGCCTAAAACTAATTCTACGATCAAACTACATAATAAAAACAAACTGGATTGCATACTCTCATATATTCTAATAACTCATTCTTTTCTGCTATATTCATGACGTTATCATCATATACTTGGGTACACATGACCCCTCGTGGCTCATACACGCGGCTGGCGTCGGCTCAGTACACGTGTTCTGAAACATAATCGACTCGAAAATAACAGTTGAACCGACCGGTTCTAAATTTAAAACCCTAACTCGAATCGTGGGTTTTACAGCTCATAATCTCAAAATGACCTGAGAGCTCATAATTTCAGAATAACTTGAGAGCTCAAAATCTCAGAAAGACCTAAGAGCTCATAATCTATGAATGACCTGAGAGCTCATAATCTTAGAATGAACTGAGAGTTCATAGTTTCAGAAAGACCTGAGAGTTCATAATCTCAGAATGATCTGAGAGGCTCATAATCTCAGAATGATCTGAGAGGCTCATAATTTCAAAATGACACGAGAGGCTCATAACCTCAGAATGACCTGAGAGGCTCATAATCTCAATATGACCTAAAAAATAATGATAGGGATGATATTGACTTGTTTCATTTAATAATACGGCTTAGCGATCTAATCACTAATGTGGAATTGCCTCTGTAGGTAAGCAGCTTTGGGTTGAAGAATAAAAGAGTGGTGGGTGGTTCTTTTACCAAGTCAGAGTTGGAGAATGGATAATAAATTGGACTTCCTTGTATTCTCTTGTGTTATAAATGTAGCTATGGGAAATGGTCCGAGACTGTGGGACGGTTATTTTGTATATTTTCTTATGCTACATGATTTATTTTTAAGAGTTATAAATCCTAAACTTATTTGCCGTATTAAAAGTCATGTTCTGGAATGTCATTTTTACAACATTTAACTTTTTAAGGACGGTTAAGGACGGGTCGTTACATTTTGGCTATTTCCATGTGTCGTGCCTTGTTTCATGGTGTGCTTGTCATTACATTCATTCATTCATATCATTTATGTGTCATGTAGTTTTCATGATAGTTAGTGAGTTGTCCTGTTTGTATATGTCTAGAGTAGGAGCTTGTCACCTTGGTGCGAGATCTTGCTTGGAGCTTTTACCATGTCTGTTAAGACTTGCTTCTCAAACTTGTCACTCTACTCCATAGTAGGAGCTTGTCACCTTGGTTATTTTATCGAATCCCACTTAGCATGGGTTATTTGATTGTATCGTTTTTCCATGATTAAGGCCTCATGCTATTTTCAAAAACTCAACTCCACCTCAAGGTTCCTTTGAGCCTACTTATATAATGCCCTTGCTAGCCTTATGAATAAAGTTTTATCGGGTTTTTCTGTGAGTTGAGAGTTGTAGAAACTAACTTGTATATATTGTGAGAGGGTGCATATGCAAGTCATAGTGGGCTCTGAATTAGTGAGAGGGCCGTTTTGTTCCCAAGGGATCCTTACAAAACCACGTCTTGAGCTTCCTCGCACCCGACGAAGTGTAGAGTAGACGAGAGTTAAACTTGTGGTATTAATGGGTATTGAAGGAAACTGCCAGAGAGCGCATGACCTTTGTGCTCTGGGGCCATGAGAAGTACGAAGGTTTTTAGAGGGCTTAGGATACTAGTTTTCCTAAGAGTGGGGCTATATTGCTAAGAAAAACATTGCTGAGAGTGACACAACACTAGTCAGTTCAGGATGCTATCTAGTCTGCAACTTGATTGCTCCTCACTAGTCAGTTAAAGGGATGGCATTTTCGTAATAAAAACTTGACTTGCCCGCGAGTCGAGTCAATATTCAGAAATAAATTTGAAAAAAATTAAAAACAAAATACCATAAAAAAATTTGACTCGCTCTCCATCGAGTCAATATTAAGAAATAAATTTAAAATAAAAGTAAAAATAAAATACCATAAAATAAAATTTTGACTCACTCCCCATCGAGTATATATTACAAAATAAATTTGAAAAAAATTAAAATAAAATACCATAAAATCAAAACTCAACTCGCTCCCGAGTTGAGTCAATATTGGTCAAGTGTAGGAATTTTCGGGATGAAATTTCTGTAGGTGGGTGGATTGTGAGATCCCTCAACTTAGTCACACATCTAATACCTACTAGAAGAAGATCGTCTTTATAAGTGGGAATGGACTATAGATCTTTAACTTGGGTTAACCATTTTAAAGAAATGACTTAGGCCAATTACGTTGCACTTTGGGCGGGTCGTTATAAATGGTATCAGAGCAACCTGGTTCTATGTTAGATGGTGGGCTGAACTATGAACGTTGGCTAGGCTCTCGGTCATGGGCCATTGAAAGTCATGGGTCACGGGCCATGGAAAGTTGTGGGTTAGGGCTAGCAATTGGCTAAGTATAAGAATTTCGGGGACGAAATTTCCTAAGGTGGGTGGATTGTGAGATCCCTCAACTTAGTCCCACATATAATACCTACTAGGAGAATATCTTGTCTATAAGTGGGAATGGACTATAGATCTTTAACTTGGTTAACCACTTTTAAAGAAATGACTTGGCCCATTATGTTGCACTTTGAGCCGGATCGTTACACATCTCTCATTTATTGGTTTGATTATTTAGTCACTTCTGCACCAGTATTATATATGTAGGTGAGGACCTAAATGACTGAGTACTATCGGGACTATGAAGGAGCAGCAATACAATATGCACACATGTATGTGTCGATACGGAACAGAAATGTGATGTGATGAACTACTATGAATTTTTTTTTTGTGGATAAATGATATAATGCCTGATTGCATGAATTGTTATGAAAATCATGAAATAATCTACGTGTGATTATTATTATGAATATGACTAAACATGATGAGCAAATGAGACCTAACTTAGAAAGATAAAAATTATTATGATGTGAATGTTTTGTGAAAAATACAATGTTTTGGTAATGCTTTATGTTGTTATCGTTACATATATATTGTTGTTGATAGTGCGTTCCCTATTGCACTTTTACTAGAGACTCTATCTTTTTTCTATAAAAAATCATTGCTTTTTGAATTTTTAATCGGTTGTTTTGTTTTTAATATAGATTGCATATTATATCATTCATCTAGAATAGCGTTAGAGCTTAAACATCTCATCCATGCATTGAATGTTTGCATCACCATTTTGAGACCCCAAGGGTAAATCTAGGTTGGAATTACCGAATTATTTAGATTAGTCAACTGTTTGGTCACCCATAATATTTCTGGTTCAGTTCACGAGTGAGTCGGATTGGGTTCTATAGTTTTGGTATTGGAGCTAATTCTGGTTGATTAAGATGGTAGATGTTATTACAGGTTACATGTGTGCAAAAGCTACTGTGAGTTATGCCGATAGGTATATTTATGTTTTATTATTTTATTTTGATTGAATTAATGACATGTTTGACTCGCCTTGACAGTCCTTAGACAGCTGTTAGGAGCCTTGAGATCCCACTTTACACCTTGTTGGTTGACCCTAGCCGAGTGTAAATTTAGAAAAAAGAAAAACAAGACTTAGACACGAACCCAACTCTTTCTTACCTCATCTCACCCGACAGACAAACCCTTGCCCCTCCTTGTGACGATGCCACCACCGCTATCGCCCGGCCTCCCCATCTCCTACCTTTCCCCTTTATCTACCCCTCCTCCATCTTCATCTCCCACTCCACGCCCTAGTCGACACCCTATTTTTCTTGGAGCGCTGTCGCCGGTCGCCACCATCTACACAGCCCTCCTTGTCGACCTCTCCCCACCCTACTCGATTGGCTAGTAGCCAGCTAGTTGTCGGTCAGCCACCGATCGTGGTCATCCAACCTATTTCCCCCTCCTAGCCCTATCCCTACCCCCTAGCCCTTCTCCTTTCCGGCCAATTTTCAGCCACAACGACTACCCCTTGGCAATTGTCAACAATCGCGACTGCTCCCTCCATCGCCAATTAAATTCCGAATCACTTTGAGATGCTCTTTGCTTCTCCAATTTTAGATTTTTTATTCAATTTAATCATTGTTCATATCATCCATAATTTTTATTAATTTTTCATGATTTTTGTTAATATATATTAATCATGTAATTTCATGATAATTGTGTGTTGATTTGTAAAATTAAATTATTTGTTGATTGTCTGATGATGATGTAATTATTTGTATGATAAGATATAAATTTTATCTACTCATTACCTTACTTATGGAATTGGTGATAAGTAATTGTGGAATGACTTATTATAAGTGGATTGTGAAAACTTGACCATTTCATTTCTTCATTTTCTATTTATTTGTTGAATTACTGACTTTTAGGTGAATAAATCAAGTTGTTATATTGTGACATAATCTTGGTACATCTTCCACTTTTCATGCATGTATAAGGTAATGTTGCAACTAATTAGATTATGGACATAGACAGTCATGCTATTGTCATCATATGATAGTAATGATAATCTCATTAAATATTTACTTCTTCATCACTTACCTTGATTCATGTAAATTTTGTTTACCATATTCTTTATCGATGTAGTTGTTGCATCATCACCATATTTAATTGATAATTTCAGATATCATGTTTTGTTTTGAATTATAGTTAGGATCATATTCATATGCATCTGTTCCATACATGCAATACATAGCATGGGTGTTAGTGTGTACTTTGGTTGTGTTGGTGGAGAGTATGAGCTCATCGTCTTGGCACGAGACCCCACATGGAGCTTCTACCAGGTCCGTTAGGGATCGCCCCTTGATTTGGGGCTCTATTCCATCGATGTTTTGTTTTTGCCGATCACAAGGTGTATTACGTGGTTGTTTATTGGATCCCACTTAATATGGGCCATATAAAAGTAACATTCTTCCAGAATTAAGAACCCTAGAGGATGAAATCCCTCGAGCTATTTTTGAAAACTAAATCCACAGTAAGTTGCCTTCAGACCTATTTATATAATTCCATTCCTAGCCATATACTATAATTTTTATCGTATTTTCTTGTCAGCCGAGAGATGGAGAAACCGACTTAACACATACTGTGAGAAGGCACATGTATAAGCCACATCAGACTCTGGATTTGTGAGAGGTCATTCCATTTCTGACGGATCCTAATAACTCCATGTCTTGAGCTTCTTCACACCTGGAGAAGGGTGGAGTAGACGGGTATTCTTTTGTACAACGCAAGTCTAGACTTATGGTATCAAAGAGTACTCATGGCGACTGTTTGAGAGTATTCAGCCTTTGTATTGTGGCCCAAGAGAAATATGGAAGTTTGTAGAGGGATTAGGATAATTGTTTTTCCAATAGTGGGACTTTTAAGAAAAAGCCAATAGTGGTATAATACTAGTCAATTCAAGATGCTATCAAGTATACAACTAGATGGCTCCTCAATACTTGCCCTTAGAGTGTTCAGATGAAGATAAATAATTATTTTTCTTTTACATGAGAGTCAGCTCTTATGAACCAGTTTGATATTAAGTTATTTCATGACTAGTGAAAACTGTTACTAACTATTTTCTATTATATATGTATGTGAAGATTAGGAGTGGGACATGCCAGCCTTGTCGGAGGAGCATTGATCGCCATTTGCGCACAAAGATTTGGCGCAATGTGTATAATTATTGTGTGATTTTGCCATGATGTTCTAATTTGTGATGTGTTGTGAATGATGTTGAGAATGCCTGAGACTAGTTTGGCAAATTATGACTAATGTGATCAGCAGATGGGTCGATACCCAATTTAAAATTTTTAGTTTGTTGTGTATGACTTTATTGTGCTTGAAAATAGAAATATTGTGTTAGTGATAAAATAATTATTGAACATGTTGGGCCCATATTGCACTTTTAGGGGAACTTTATCGGTTTTGTATTAGAATTTTCTATAATTTTATCATAATTTAATTGATTTTTAAGTGTGATTGAGTGTCATGACATTCACATAGCATAGTGCTATGGTGTGCATCTCATGCATGCATTGGTTGCGCATTGTGGTATTTTTCTATCTTAAGACGCTAAGAGGGTCTAGGTTCCTTCCACTTAGGTTTGGGTCGACCAATTTAATCAAATTAAGGGTTTGTCCAATCTACCATAACAATTCCAATCTACCGGTCCTTGTTGTCGTCATTTATGGAAATGCAATCATCAAAAGTGTCATGTTTCCCGGCCGCCATAGTTTGAAGACAATTTCGACCAACCGGTGACCCAATCGCCAAGGCTATCACCACCGCAATCACCGATTGTACCAATTGGAACCCACAACACACCTGATTGGCCGCCAACCACCATTGATGCCGCCGGAGCCCGTCAATTTTCAGACCAAATTCTAGCTGACCATGGTTGCCCGACTTCCTCGACACCTTCACCATCACTAGGTCTACCAATCCCGCCCCTTATCAACCTTTTGGTGCCGCCGATAGTGTTGACCTCCTCGGACATCCATCACAACCAGTGAGCCTCCTTTTCTGGCTCAATTTTGGCCAGCTCCAGTCATGGTTCGCGTCACCGTTGTCACTGATGCACTCGTTGTCGTCAACTTCACCATCCGTGATGCCACCGTCACATGTTTCTTCTCCGACCACCTCGACAATGTTTGGGCGTGTCAGGCCAGCTGATTTGGTGAGGTCGTGAACTGGGTCCAAGCCGATCCATTTTCCCAACCCAACTCGTATTTGGTTCAATTTGTGTTGGTTTGACCGTTTTACAATGGTTTGAGGTATAATTCACTTAATTGCATATTTTCGCAATTTATTTTATATTATGATTTACTAATTATTTTAATGTATGCTCTGATTATTGATTGATATTTGTGCACATTTACCGATTTAACAGTTACAGTTTAATGACCATTTTAAATTCTTGAAATTTCCATAGACTTCTGATTATTTGCTAACCATTGTTTAATGCTCAAATTACTATTCTAAATCTATTTTTTATTTACTATATTTTGTGTATTTACTGGAATTGTTTGGGACAGATAACATGTATATTATTATTTATTTATCAGTTATTTATAACTAATAAATAATTTGCATATTGTTGGTTGCTGCAGAACTCAGGCTATGAATAATTTAAACTATCCTAAATTGTTCTGAGTTGTATAGTATTTATCATACTTGCATTTTTTGAGTCTAAGATTTTGACTATATGATTGTTTTCTTGGCTTTAAATATTTTAACTAATTGATTGTGGATTACCTAAGAGTTTGACAGTTTATTTGATTGATTGTTTAACTATTTATTATGTAACCGATAGTTGACTACTTAGACCGGTTTGACTGCATTTACCAAATTAACTAATTGACTATTTTAATCGTGATTATTTGACTAGTTGACTGATTGACTGCTTAATATTGATTGTTTGACCATGACTAATTGTTGATTGATTAATCAGATGATTTCAAGTGTTTTATTGTTATAATTGTTATAGACACAATTACTGCACAACATGAATTGTATGTCATATTGATCGTAACTAAGTCTAGGTATTCAACGAGGTACATGGAGACGCTTACTGATGTTGAATGTTTGCTAGGAGCTAGAACACTAGGTCCATAGTAATCATCTTCTTTTTACTGATAAATGAATGTTATATTGTGATTTCCACCAATCAACTGTCAAAGTTATGGTTACTATTGTCGATACCATACTGTTACTATCTTTGTTACTGATACTATTACTTTAGTTGTACCATTATCATTAATGTACGTGCTAACGCTATCGTTAACATTATCATTATCGTTGATGTATCGTTATTGCTATTGTTAAAGCCATTGATAAGATTGTCGAGACTATTAATTTTCTTGCTACTTGTGATAGTTATTTATTCTTACTAATAGAGTTATATTATTGATACTAACATTGTCATTGCTACTAAATTGATATCAACATTAATATTGTTATTGTTATTGTTAAACTGCTAATGTTACTTTCATCGTTATTGTACAAATACTGTTACTGCTATACTTGTTGATTGGATGTTCATGTATTTACTATTAGTGTTGTATCTTGGTTGATAATATCCAGGTCTGATCTATTATTCTGCACTGCATTGTTGTACTGAATTGTAATCTATTGTGTTATTGTATTGTTTGTATTACACTGTATCAAGGTATCATTTTGTACTGTGCTAGTGAGAGTATCTCACTGTGACCAAAGTAATCTCGCTCCTTGAACTATAATTAATTCTAGCTTGGAGCATATGTGGTTTGTATAGTTTGAGTTGTTTGCAACTCATTGTGAGGACCAATTACTAACGTTTGTTTTTAAAACATAAAGGTTTGTATCCTACTCGGAAGCTAGAGTCCCTATAGGGGATGTTTCGCTTCACTCACATAGTGGTGGCTATGGATTCAACGTTATTAAGGTGTTCGATTTTTCGTATATTATTTTACTGTATGTATAGACATTGGGATTACTAATCACTAATTTTCAACACTGAAACACCAAGATGATTCAAAAACCATGGGGATTTTATTGGATTTTACCACATTTTGTGCATTATTATCTAATAATATTTATCATAAATGAATTTGATAAATATGATCGACCGATTTACTATGTAACGCCTTCGGTTTGGTTCATCTAGGAACTAGGTTAGGACGTTACAGTGTACCTCGACAGGGAGAGGAAGAGGAGGAAGAAGAGGGGAAGGGGAGGAGAAGAGAGGTAAGGGAAGGGCAATAGAGGGGCTGGATGTAAAACCCACGAACCGACTCAGGGTTATAATCACCAACAGGTTGGTTTACTTGCTTGTCTAGGTCAGTTCAGCTTTTAGAACATGTACGTAGGGCCGAGGCCACCTATGTGTATATGCTATGAGGGTTCTTGTATAGTGTCAGCTATACACGAGCAGACTGAGTTATCAATATATACGAGAATATGCTTTGTTTATTTTATTTCGCCCAATAGATCGTAATTAGATTTAGGCTGTTGATCGTAGTAGGACGCGTTGGTTAGGATGTTTAGTTAGGTTGGTAGCTTCTAGAGCATGTCAGTTGGTAGATGTCAGGTTTGATTTATTTTCCATTTTTATTTTTTTGACTCACATCCAT
Source organism: Piper longum (assembly GCA_032619315.1). Classification (NCBI taxonomy): domain Eukaryota; kingdom Viridiplantae; phylum Streptophyta; class Magnoliopsida; order Piperales; family Piperaceae; genus Piper; species Piper longum. Next base: position 228 of record JAVDBV010049142.1, on the reverse strand, counting down.
GACTTGTTTGATATGCCTTGGCAGTCCTTAAATAGAACTCACTTCACACCTAATTAGTCTTATCCTAGATAAGTGTAAAATTATTAAAATACCCTAGGGATTTTTAAAAAAAAAGCAATAATACTTTTTTTACCTCAAATTCCTAGTCTACCCTTGGTTAAATCTAATGTCCAAACTACCCTCCCTTATTTCACCACATCAACCACCACCTTCCTCCCCAAACTTGTC
>JAVDBV010049141.1:0-21714 GCA_032619315.1 Piper longum | reverse complement strand
GATAATTTTTCGAAAAAAAACCGATTCAACCCGATTCCGATTTAAATCGGCTAGAATCAGGTTGAATTGGCCGACTTTCAACCCGATTCGGGGCCGACCGAATCGGCCCCGAAATCGGATCAGCAAGCAGCCGATCCAATTTAAATAGACCAATTCTACTCGGAATCGGCCAATTCATGCAACCCTGGTTTAAGAACAAAACACATGATAAAAATATTATTTTTTAAAAAAATATTATGTATATACTAATTTTAATAAATTGACCGTGTAAAATTTTCATGGCAACGTTTTCCGGCCGTTGCTCGGGCAGCTTGCCTCGCTTTACTGCTTGTAATGATAACATTTCCAAATTGATATGCATCGACGTATGACTTGATAAGTTGAGGTTGTAGTGTGGTAGGCATTCATTCCATATTCCTTTGCAAAGACAAGGTATCGTGAAACGTATTAATAGTGTTAAGGTCTTCCAGCCAGTCAGGGATATAGGTTCTGATTGGGTATGAATTCAAGAACCAATCAAGTATAAATAAATCACCTATTAAATATCCTTAATAACAATTTTAAAATTTTATTAATAAATAAATACTATTATCCATACATATCTAGTTGATCATTGGGTTTTCTAGCCAATATCAAGAGTAAGTAAAGACCTTCCGGCTGATTATTTTCCGCAATAATATTCGCTTCTAGACTTCTAGTCACCTTTGATTACCTGATCTTGTTTCTAATCTCATTCACATAGACTGTGACATGATATAATAATATTTCACTCCAATCACATTTGATTATCTGATATTGTAAGATCGGATCAAGCATTATCTCGAAGAAATATATTTCCACAAGGGAAACATACTGGTGATCTGATTAGATGAATTACTTACTATCATCGAAGTTGCGGAGTCCATTCATGTACAGGCAACTTCAAAAGCATTTCCCTCTTAGGAGGAATATAATGGTGATTCATTGCCACCATAGCACCAACCCTTACTCAGTGGCGAGTTCAACCCCCGATTTTGCAGCGCTTAAAGATGCAATTGTTCTTCGTTGTCATTTTTCATTTGATCTGGAAGAGCTCGGGCATGGAAACTCATGTTCAGCTATGCCAGGAAGATATAAATTATAGTAGTACCCTAATGTTGAATTTGAACAGGGGGAGTCCAGCTCTTTGAAGCTGTCATCTTCTTGCAAAATATCTCCTATCCTTGACAATATTCTGAAAGCCAAATTTGATAGAACCCTAGAATATGCTTCCAGAAGAGCATGGCCAACGTCCTAGAAAAAACCCACTTAGCAATACTTGAAATAAGAATATCTTCATTTATCATTTCAGATAAGAATAAATTCATGTCAAAGAAAACAGGAAGCCAGTGCCAAGATGTGAGTATGTGCACCTTGTTGAATTGGACCTTGGTGACTTCGAGAAATGTGTGAGGTAGATTCGGAAACCGGGTCTTTACAAGTTGCAACAGCAGTTGTGCTTTGTTCATCCTGTCATCCTCTGAATCTACATCTTTAACAAAGGTCCATGGTTGTCTAGCAGGTGACTTGCTACTTGCTTGCTCGGATATTTTTTGTTTCCAAATAAAAACAGTAGTTTCCAGGCGGTTGGCTATGTCCAATGTGGCGTGTTCGGACTTGAAACTAAGAGAGTGAAAAATTTTCTCAGCAGGCAATGACTCCAAGCATATTGCCTTGTAGAGATACTCTCCCAAGCTTGCTCGCACAGACTGCAGATGTGCACAGATTCACAAAGTCAAAAGACAGCCACAAGCATTATTAGCAATATCGAAAACAAATTTCTAAATAAATCATAAGATATTGATTTATAAAACCGTACCTTGGGGAGAGCAGCTTTAATGAGGCAGGGAGCTGGCATTTCCTGTAAGACTTGCTGGTTGATCGATTTAGCAGCTTTAAGGACTTGATAAACCATCTTCCCCCGCAGTAGGAGTTTTCTTCTTTGGGCCATGGAGAGACCTACCATGGGGACTCGGGGAGAGGGAAGCCACCATTTCTTGCAGTGTCCATTCCTCCTATCCACTGCTCTGCTTCCTTCTTCTGTGTACCAAAACTCCGCACCCACCATAGAATCGAGTGTCTCCTACACCACAGTACAAATTAAAATATAACTAGTTTCACCAACATCACAAGACATACATAACCTTAACCAAGTTTCGTCGGAAATGAAAATTTGCTTTCATCAACTACTCACAAGAAGCATAGAATCCAGTTTTCTGAGTGCTGGCAGATTTATATGGATGTCAGAGCGAACTTTGGGTGTCATAATCTGAAATTAACCAAACTTGCAAATGCATTACATGGAAAATGAACTTGCCAATTAACTTACAAAAGTAAATGCAATGACAATTGTATCCTGAAATTGACAAACTTACATCTAAAATTCGACCATTAGATCCATTCTGCTTTGCAGGAACTAGCTCAACCATGTAATTGGTGGGGGACAGCAGCCAATCCATTTCTCTCTGCCACTTTAGCAGTCTATCGTCAGATAGAGGCTCCAGCTTCCATAATTCTCCGAAAACAGATGCTGAGAGTATGTATGAACAACATATTTCATTAAATATGTTGTTTTGAGGGGAAAATATACATTGTCCCTATGTTTGCGACTTCAACATACAAACAATCATTAATTATATTAACTTAAGGCAGTGTCTAAACACATAGAAATCTTGGCTTGTCTAAGAGCATGTAAGGTGGATTCTCACTTGCAAGGTTTGTGACAGCACGAGACAAGGCTACTGCAGAAGAAAGGCCCTTGCATCCCCCAGAGACATCATCTCCTAAAAGTAGCTTTGCAAACCTCTCTTTCATACAATCCACATCCGAGACCAATATAGGGTAACTTTCTTCCAAAGAGAAGCGTTTGGGGGTACTTTTACAGTTACTCTCACACTCAGGTTGTTCATCCTGCTTGTTCAACCACCATTCTGACGAGCAGGAACTGAAGGCATCCTTGCTGGAGGAACAGCTAGATGCATCTTCATCCACAGAAGTGGTAAGACAGCCATTACCTCTACTGCTACTGCAGCTGCTACTACTTTCCTTATCGAGAGGGGAGCCATTGAACAGGCGGCTCTCTATGCTCTCCAGCCCATCGTACGTAACTACCTCTGCACAAATGATTACAATGGAACAGGACAAGTTCAAATACGGCATTTGATTATCAACAAACGAAAATAATCAGAACCATGAATTGAGATGAATACAATCACAATACAAAATGTTACCCTTCAACAACTAAAGAGAGTAGGGCACAAACATTGGAAGTACAGCCACAAATGATATATCCAACAAGTTCTTGCAATATTAATATTTTGTGAAATTTCCATTTCTAAGATCACAAATGCTTCTCATAAAAGGTGTGGACGTAATCTTCTTCTTCAACATAACCACCTCTGCACAAATGATTTCAATGGAACAGGACAAGTTCATATGCCGCATTTGGTTATCATTGATTAAAATAATCAGAAAACTGAAGTGAGATGAATCAAATTAGGAATACACAATGCTACCCTTCATCAAGCACGATTGATACATCCATCAGATGCTAGTAAATAGAATATTTTGTGAAATTCCCATTTTCTAAAGTACAAGCACAATTTATACATCCAACAAGCGCATTTCTGTCGATTATTTTGTGAAATTTCCATTTTTTAAAATCACAAATACATCTTGTCTAGTGGAAAAGGGTGAAAAAATTCTTGTTCTTTTTTTTTTCATCCACCTAGTTGGTGGTGTAATTAGGGGTACACCCATAAGGGTTGAGCCCTACCCAAACAAGGAATTCTAACTTATCTTATTAATAAGATAAGTACGAGAGTTACAAATTCAATTCCTAACTCTATTCATATTAATTGAAATAAGTATGAGAGTTTACAAAGTCATTGAGGACTCCAAATATTTGATGTCTATAAATATGACATTAAATAGGATTGCCACAGCCCTCTCGAATCAACTCAGGGTGAAATAGAGTTGGAAATATAGGCTATGAATTGATCTTTCCACTATTGTGATTGAACTCCGAGGTGACAACCCTTTGAAGCAACCGAACCACCTAACCGTTAGTCTGGGCTCTCTGGATCAGTCAGTCCTTAAGTAAGTCAGTAAATAGTCGTCCTGGCAGTGGAAGAATCTGATTGCCTTTCAATTCGAACTACTTCCGCTACGAGGTCCGCTTCCCCTGTTGTAGATTACTCAATTCAGTAAGCCTATGCCCAAAGGTTGCTGGGAATTCATGTGATTACAAATATCAAACGTCTGATGGCCTAATGCCCTTCCTAAAGCCACCCTCTTCCTCTATCTGCGCTTGGGACCCTTGGGACCAGGCATTGGTGGAGTCAAAAGACGGTGGAAATAATGATCTTTGAAATTCGAGATGAAATCTCCTCAGGTGGGAGAACCTTATTTTGGTAATTTCGGGATAAAAAAAAACTGTTTCGAGAAATTTCATGATTTTTTTCCGAAAAACCACGAAATGTGATTGGTGACCATGGGTGGCACCGAAATCTCCACCCACAGGAGGAGATTTTAGCTCTTGAAATACATCTACTACATACATGGGGATGAAAATGAGGTAATATGACATCACGAACAAACCCCATTCATTAGAAAATAATATACCAATTTATATATATATTTTTTTTTAAAATCTTACTATTACTAGACGTTCGCAAAACTCTCACCGTCACAAACAGAGAAGGGGTGAAATGACATTAAAACTAGAATCCCGGCAGAAGCAGCCAGCACCGTGACTCAATTTGTTGAAGCTGATGTACACAAATAAAGGCACATGATGAGGACGCACATGGGAGAGACTTGATCGTTTGATTCGATTTTTTCGATACACAGAATCACAGACAATGATGAAATGGTGATTAAGGCAAGAAGGATCCACAAAAATAGACGAAAGCCAAGTTGGGTCAGGACGAAACAGCAGATGGGGAAAGGCCTTGATTGACAATGACTTGCCCAGGCGGGACCAGATTCTTCATATCATAAAAGGCGCAAGAACTTCGTCCAATGCAGTAAGACGGATCTCTTTCGCTAATTTTATGTGATCTCAGAAATTCTACGGGTATATTGGACAATTGGGATCTCACTTTCACTAATTTATTGCCTTCATGTTAAGAAAAGGGACGCCATTCTGGGTTCACAGATCTTCTGGTGAGTGGGTCTCGCAAACCATAGCACATTTTGGTGCAACAATAGTTTAATGTCGGAATCAAGCTTGCTATAAAATGGGTCTTTTTACTGCCAGCATTATGTACGAAGTTAGGGTACCAAACATGAGGGAAAATGCGAGTGATGAAAGCCAAAGTTTGAAACAGAAAAGCAGTGATAAGGCATGGCTACAGTTTTTAATGGAATGAAGGGTCCACACCACAAGCGCATCAAAATCAAAGGCCCATGATTCATCCAAAAAGTTTAGCACGTGATTCAACTTAAAGTTACAACAATCAAACAAGTTCGCACAAAAAAGAAGAGAAATCATGCTCAGATTCATCAGATGAAGTACAAAGCATAAGAGAGAAATTAGTAGACAACAACATGGCAACAATAAGATGTGAAGGCTTTGATGCACTTACTATCGTAATGCTCATCGAAATCGATACTAAATTCCTTGTTTCGAGTGCAGCAAGCTAGCCTCCGCATTGCCTCCTCTTCTCTTGTGCTTGCTAACTTCCGAGCTGGTAAAGAACAAAATAGGTATGAGTTAGGTTTCAAGAATGCGTTTTCTTCCCAAAAAAATTACCTAACCATCTAACAAAAGTCGTTCAACATAGAAACTAGGCGAAGAAAATGAATGGGTAGGACTTAGGAGGCTTTTTATGTTTTTTCGACCATGAATGGATTCCCAAAGTCAACAATCAGGAGCTTGTGACAAAAACGAGATTCAACTTAGCACATGGTACACACGCGAAAATGGGGAGCTTTAACAGTGGAACTTGGAGCTTCAACTTTCAATAAACAAAGTTAAGCAAAAACATACAGACAGAATGAAGAGAAGAAAAAAAGAGGTGAACTTTTCCTTATTGGTGAAACGGAAGTGGAGGTGGGAAGGGACGAGGTAGTTGCATTCATATGTGGAAGGGATTAATGCAACATCAACCGTCAATTTGCGTTTTCTAGACGATCACTCTGCTCATGCAATTATTTACAAACTACAATTTTCGCAACCTTGTCGAAACAGGGAAAATACCCAGAAAAATGAAGGAAAATAAATGAGAAGAAAAAAGAGAGAATGGTCACCACCGCGGAAAGAAAGCACCTTTCAACAAATTTTTCCGGTGAGAAAAAGCAGGGAACATGACGTAGGGAGAAAAAAAAAACATACACAAAAGTGGGTTCTTTCAGACTGCTTTGAAGAGCGAAAACCAAAGTGGAGACACTGGCTCTTCCACTGTGCTGATGCAAGTATTAAAACGCTAGGATGGGGATTAGCCGTGATAGCACAAAAGAGTAAAACACAAGCGAAAAATGGAGATACATACAACCTTGGGAAGATGAAGGAAAGGGAGGCTTGGGCTATGGGAGCTGGCAAAGAAAAGGGCCTTCAAGTGATCAAAACCACTTGAGAGTTAAGAGTTTCAAACGACTTGAAAGTTGAAAGTTAAAGTGCTTTCTGAAGGAAAATTTGGACTTTGAGGCGGCAATAGATGGTAAAAGAATAATTGATTCCGTGTTCGAGTGTGAGTAAATTAGAAACGTGGCTAAATTAACGGTCATACGTTATCTAAAAAAGAAAGTTGGGTAGAGCTAATAACAGTATAAAAATTTTAAGAATAAGTTTTTTTAAAGTGGATAGATCGTAAAATTTTATTTATTTATTATCATATTTAATATCTTTTGGGTCTTATTTATAAAAAAAATAGAATATAAAATTTTAATTAAATTAATTATTTTTAAAAAGTAATTTAGATATATTAATTACACTTTGGGTAGGGTTATTGTATCGAATTTAATCGATCTTTAATAGCCCTACTTTTAGTGGTAGTTCTTGTATATTAAGAACTAACATAGTCCCACATTGCTTCCACGAAAAAAAGCAAAATCCCACATTCATAATATATACGCGTTAAAATTAAATATTAAAAATTGAGCTATTTAAATGACTATCATTTAATTATTTTATATAAAGCTCAAATTTTTTATTCCCCTTATGTAAATAGTATGAAGTTAGGAATAGGTAGGGATGCTACTTGTGTGACTCAAGTCAAGTATTGCTCATCTCAAACTAAGCTCATTTGATTTTGAATTCGAGTTAAGTTAATAAGTATTCGACTAAGTTCGAATTTGAGTTAGTTTAATTCATATTTAATGATACTTTTTTTTATATAAATTATATTAAATTTAATTTATAATTGAAATATCTTAACTTTAACCTAATTATTTTCAAAAGATAATTTATCTTGCATATTTTTATTCAAAATTGTTATCATATAATGATAATTTATAATTCAATTAAATTTGTATAAAGAAATTTAAGACTCTTTAAGAAAAACATGATAAAAAATTTTATTCCTCATTGAGTTATGCTTGTCTCGTCTAATATCGAGCCATACTTTGAATCAAGTTTTTTTTTAATCAAGTACTTAGTCAAATTGAATATAATAGAACTTAAAAAAACCCTAACTAAGATACCCCCGTTCTTTATTTAGAACTCAGGTTATTCGGAAGGTTTCCATTAGAAATCTTCTTCTTTTGTAATTATCCCTTTGGCTAATCTGAGAGACCCTTTTTTAATAATTTTGTAGCTACTTTATAATTTTTTAATGATGTTTTTTAAATTTTAAGGGCAAAATTTGATTGGTAGGTAATCCTCCGAAATGTGAGTCTCGGTGGGATCTGAGGCCCGAGGATCTGGACTCACTTGTGAGCAACATCTTTATGGGAATTCCCGGGTTTCGAATTTCAACAAATGCACCGTCGGGTTGAGTGATGAGCCCCCGGTAGCATACCAATCCCAATCCTATTGACTAATGTTATATATTATTCCTTTCTTTTTCATTCATTCATTCGTAATAACTAATGAAAAGGTGGGCACCCCTTCAAGGTGGATGTAAGGGTCGCGGCGTGTACCACGGCCACCCATTGTGGGCGTTGCAGGATACCAACGCCCTTCCCCACTTTCTAAGTGCACAATGGCAATGCACATCCTTCTTCTCTTCCTCATTGATTGTGGTCAGCCAATTGGTTGCAGATGTGCTTGTCATACGCTTAGCACAGCAGTTAAGACCCCTTCGTGTACCCGACACAGTGCAGTTACTTCCTCACGTGCCCCACCATCCTATCCTTACTGTGTTTGATCTGAGGTCACGCTGCTCAACACTCCCCTGCGCTTAGGGATAGTTAGTTTGCTACTCCCAACTCGTAACCTACCCTTTCATCTATCCCACCCGAAACGGTAAACATTGTTTCCGTCATTTAGCGGCTACCCAGCATCAATAACCAATACCACCCACATACCTTATACCTTCCAAGCTCCGTCTCATCCCAAGGCGTCAGAGTGCTGCTCGCCCTCCTGCGCAAGGTATCCATTTGTCTGTTCTAGGGAGCTGGCATCTTCTGTACACATATGACAAACTAAGCCAATTGGCCGAAGGGTTGTGTCAGACTGCCAGTTGCCACTCGAATAAGACATCCATAGGGGATTTATATGTTAAAAGTGAAAACAATTTTTTTTTAAAAAAGCATGATTTTCCTTAGGGAAATTCGGACTAAAAGTTAAAGCAGAACATCCGCCCACACCGGCGCGAGATTCGGACGAAGTGAGGAGACAAAATGATAGCGCCGAATAGGCCGCTGCCTAGTCGCCTGATCATCTATAGCCATGGGAAATCGTCCCTGAATGACGGTGGCCATTGCCCTATTTCATACTCCGAGTCCGTAGTCTCTTTCTTTCACTTGGCTTACGCAAGCCACGATAGCTACACCAGACCGTATCTTGTGGTAACAAGTAGCAAGAGCCGAGTAGTACCCCTATGGCTCCTTTCGGTTGAAATAAAAAAAAAGAAAGAAAGAGAGATAAATATATATAATTTATTTAATTATAATATAAAAATTAATTATAGTGTAAAATTATACTTAATTTGATATAAAATCTTTAAAAAAAAATCTTCTTTTTTGTGGCTTTTATAAAAAAAATTGGGGTGATAAAATGTTTGAGTGGACCATTTAGGAAAATTTTGCAGACACCTCACCCTAAAGTACTCTAGATGTAGACAACTTTTAACTAAAAGATCAATATGTTCGTTATAAATTACCGTTTATAAATTTCTTAAACTTACTATTTTTTCATGTTAATTAAATAGATCGCAAGTTGAATAACCGTCACTTTCCCCAAGGGCATGCTATGGCACCCTCTTGGCATAAGGATTGGCTTCCATCATTCATGTTAAGGGGGAGCCGCCTCCAAAATTAATGGAACGCAAATAAGTAAAGAATTTGATTTAATTTCAATAAAATTTGTTTTGGATTTGATAGGGCTAATGAAGAATTTTAAAAGGGTGTTTTAATTTCAGTTTGAAATTGAGCCGAACCAAAGCTGCCGAACTGAATCATATAACAAAATTCCAAATAAACCCACGTCCTGATCCTTGAATTCGTCAAGAGGTAATTTACGTGGGTTGGATTCCTGTGCGGTCACAACTATAGGTGGTGAAGAGGGGTTTTTTTTCTTAGAAAGGTAAAAAAGTTAACGATCTTGAAAGAATGAAAGAGTAAAGTTTGGAGATGGAAGAGGTTCTCGTATTAAGTTTGCATTTGTAAAGAGGCACCCACCTAAAAGCCTAAATAAAAAGCAAGAGGACGAAGGAGTGCTTGAACCGCACCAATTTTCTATCCCCTCCCTTTCACTTGACGACCTACCCTCCTTTTCTCATTTTAGCTCCATACATTCACCATCTTCACCCCTTTTAACTTTTTGAAGTGCTTGCACCATTAGTTTTTAATACAGATTATGAATATAGATTATGTATAAATATAGATTATGAATATAAGTATTGTACACAATAATGTATAATATGATATTGATAATTTGTATGCCATCATTAAGGATTAGCCTTAATTAAAATTAGCCTAATAAAATTTTAAGCTAAAGGTGCAACACCTTTATTTCGGTTCACTAAGATTGAATTAGAACTGTTAATATTGAGTCAAGTCATATCTAAATCAATCAATTTGTGAAACTCAAATGAAAAAATAGAACGAAATAATCTTTTTGGCTTCCCGAGAATGGAAAACATTACAAAATATACATGAAAATGCATAAGTATAGATAAAAGTATGAAAAAAAATAACAACACATTGAACACAAGTGTGTAGCATCTATCTGTCTTTCCAACAAAGTTGACCTTATATAGATGAATACAAGACCTACATATATAATAATGCAAATATTGGTAATGAGTATTATTAGACCGAAAAATAACTACTACAAACTGATAAGTAAAATCTGAAATTCCACGAGACAGGAAAACCATATATATATTCTTCATGTGAACTCTCAAAGGACATCTACTCGGAAGCCATCAAGCTACAGACTCGATAGCATCTTAAGCTAACATTTGCTATGCGAGCATGCCACTTTCAACAAATGACTCTCTTGGTAATAGCTGGTCCCACTATTGGCAAAAGAACACATAATTTAAGCCATCTCTATACACCCGCCATGATACTCAAGTGGAAAAAGAAACGATTAAGTTAGTCCCATAAATTTTGAAATGTGTTATGTTACGCAATACTCTCATACACCGCACTACCTCAAGGTTCGAAGGAGTACTAGTGCAGTCCATACATATTTCCATACCCTTACTCTCTAATTCATGAAATTGATAAAAAAGAACAAATTTATATAATAAGCCTAATATTCATAATTAAATATAATATTTATAATAACAAATAATCATGTAAACATTCATCCTATAGAAAAAACATATAGACAGAAATATATAAATAATAATGAATATATATATATATATAAGTACTCATAACATTAAAATATACTAAATAATGTGAATATGCATCTAAACTAATGTAAAGGTTCACAAATTAGCAAAAACAGTCGAAAAATGGTCAAAAACGGCTGAAAATGAGTAGAAATGGACTGAACCAAGCTAAGCCAGACTGAGTTGGGTCGAGCCAACTTGGTGTCGATTGAATAATTTGTCGGGCTGGGTCGGTTGGGCTGGTCTGGACTCATGGACATGGACACAGGCATGGCCAAGCTCGACGCGGGCAGCGGACGCAAACACGGGCGAACGGGCCAAACGGGGTGACCGTTGCCCATAGCCAAAAAATACCGACGTCGGCACGGCGGAGGCTGCAATCAATCAGGATTGATGGAGGGGAGGATGGGGAACATGATGGTGTGCTGATCGGCAAAGTCCGGCCATCGGATGGCCAAAAAAAGGCTTCAAAGTGGTGGTATCGCCACAAGGTGCGGCAACATCACCGGCGGAGATAGCGGCCACTAAGATCGTCATGGGTAGTCTTAAAAGTTTGGCCGTCTACTGTGGAAGCTATATGGGCTGATGGTTGGCGATGTCCTCCTGGTGGCTGGCCGAAAAAGATCGAAAAAGCCGTCAGGCATGTGTGAGTAGCCGGTGGTGATCGTGACCACAATAGAGGTCAGTGTTGGTCTCAAATGGAAGATCTCTGGTAGGGGAAGCTATCGGGGTGGTCAATTTTTCCGGAGGAAACTCGCCGGTGCCGATAAATGACCTGAAAGGGTGGCAACAGTGGTGGAAATTGACTTGAAAAATATCTTTGCCGACGGAGATTGCGGTGGCGCCTGTGAGTGGAACAAATAAAAAGCTAGCCTCGAGGTGGTCATGGGATGCTGGTCCGGCACCAGCGGCGAGTTGAAGTGGCGGTGGCGCTAAGGTGTAAATCATCTAAAATCATGGGAAGGTCACTAAAAATTGAATGGAGAATGCTAGGGTTGACGTGGACAGCTCAAATCTTGCCAAATGGCACGATTTGGAAGTCTAACAACTTGCCCTCTAGTGGGACTCACTTATGGGTATATGTAATATACATATGGACGGAAAACTCAGATCATGACCGTCTATAATCAAAACTGACTCGAGTCCTCAAATTGACTCTATAGGTGGGAATTGAGACAAGAAGGCTAAATGGGCCTCAAACCCTGAAGTCAATTGAGTGAAAATTTGCAACTCAATCAGGCTGGGCCCACTAGGGCACGATCCAGTAATCCGAAGTCCTAAGATGCATGCAAATGAGATAACATAAAAATTTTGAACAGATATTAAACGTTACAATGACCTAAATCTAGGCCTAAAACCCTTGCTAACTTATACAAATCATCAGTGTACCTCGCATATACACTAATAACTCATGTTCTACTATATTATAACTGAAACTATCATCTGTAGTCGGGCATACTTAGCCACTATAACATACTCGTATGGCCATCTGGGCCCATAATAATAATCTAAAAACTAGTGTAGATCAAGCTTGTTTGAACCAACTCGATACTAACCCAAATCAGAAAAAATTACAATTGGGTAAAATGCTAGCCCAAAGTTGGGGATTTACAAGGCCAAATGACGGCCAGATGACAAGGGAAATTGTTGGTGATGTTCTAGCGGTGCGGCGGCAAGAGGCTGCATCAACGACGGAGAAGGAGGGCAATGCCAAGGGTTTTGGGGAAATAGAAGCATGAGGGGGTACTCGAATAATTAAAATGTCATGCAAGTGTACACGGTCGTAACAAGTAATATAATGATGAATTCGAGTATCGTCCCCACAGAGAGATGAATTTTCTTAAATTGATTACAATAAAAGAAATTAAGAACAACACAAAAACAATTGACTTAACTAAATCTAAATAATAATTTTATATTAACGAAAAAGTTAGAATGATAAAACTTGTTCTAGAGTCGAATTTCCCTTAACATGAATTTAATCTTCATCACATCTTACTCTTATCTTTTATTCCCTCAGATTGTCGATCTAGGATAATTATATGACATGGTGGCTCCCGCTCCTTCATGCTTCTATTAATTTACCTCAATTTCTACCTCCCGGTGATAATTGATTAATCAACAAAATAATGCATTAAGATTTGCCTTACAATCGCATACGGTGTTGTGCATCTCCTGACCACAACGACTAACAAGTCACAAGACTCGTCGTATGATGAATTATCAATGATTAATCTAATTAATTTCTCCCGAAATCTAATTAAACTTCATGATCTAAGAAATATACGATCAATCTATTCTTAGTATTAAGAACATGATAACTCAAACATTTCGATTGAATAAAAGAGTAAGAGCTTGAAATGAATTCAATTAAATCATGTTAAGTTTCATTCTTCTCTAGAGCGAAAGAGAATTACTCCATAATGAAAATAGAAAACAATATAAAAAAGAAACTAGCCTTTATTATGAAAAGAAAAAATTACAAAAACTAAAACTACTTCTATTACTAAATTTCTAAGCTAAGAGATGAGATATGATGAGATCTGATTCTCCAAATAACAAATGACCACCCCTTTATATAGAAGAGGAGATACAATAATTCGAAAGAAAATATTCACAAATTGACGCATTCCAATTAATTTTGGTGACCAATCAACTTTACACTCGTCATACTCAAATGCAGCTATGTCCTTCCCTCTTCATCGAGCTTTGATGCCATTGGGTGGGGCCAAATGTCATGACCATAAGCTTAATTTGTTTTTTCTTTTTCTTCATTAAAACACAAAAAATAAGCATATCTCATAAAATATTAATTAACTAAAATATAACAAAAAATATTACCTAATTAAAAATATTTATGCCCAGGATTTACAAAATCACATTAAAAACATGGGGAAATATTATATATTTTAAATGCTTAACAGGGGCGAAAGAAATGGGTCGGTGGTGATATCGTAAATGAAAATTGACTAAACTCCGGATTGAGTTAAAAATAATGAGTAATCCCATCTGAAAAGTCTTACAATTTCGGTTATCCCATCTGGAGATCATCCTGTAATGTTCTGTGATATCTCATGTCCAACTCATCCTTGAACCAAACAAAAATATTATATTATTTAATATTACTATCTCTTAACTTAATTATATTGAAGACCACACCCACAAAACCCCTTAAGATCTTAACCTATTTGGCGTCTTAAGTGGAAGACAACCACTACCCACACGCAACAAAAAAAATAAAATAAAGGAAATATAAACATTATTAAAAATGTTATAAATTATTGGAAGTATAAGTTCCTAAAATATGGGGTTATTACATGAGTACACTAAGTCAAGAGTAAAGATGTTTGATGACCAAAAAAAAATGGGAAAACAACGTAAAACAACATGACAACAATGCAAAGGGAATATGTGTCTGTGTGAAGAATCAGCATCCTTCTGTATTTGCCAGCGATACTCTAGACACACCACCTACATAAATATAAAAAGAAAAAAAAAGTCAACAACAAGTTACAGGTTCACAAAATAAAAGAACTATAATATCAAACTAACATAGAACAATAGTTCATATTAAAGAAAAACAAGAAGGGGATAGTCCACCATAAGAAGAATCACACAACACACAAGAAGAATAGAAAGTAGAGCGATGTGGCAATCCCATCGACAATAAAACAACTAAGCTCCTCAATAGGTCGCACCTACCTTCGAAGTGGGACTTATCTAAAACAATCTGCAATAATCTCCCCACTCTCAAAATTGCAAAAATATAATATAATAATAGTTAGCTTAGTTAGGTAATAATAATATTAATAGGCCTTCAGAAAAAAGGCAACTTACAATGGATCTTTTGATTTTCGAAAACAACTTAATAGATCTCATCTTCGAAAGTTACTAAACACAACGTCTAAATGGCCCGAATTAAGTGGGTTGCGATAAAATCACTTCTTAACTCGTCCTATGATATAAAATATAACTCACCCATCAGATAAGCATAAAATAAGAAATGAGACCTAAATGGACCTGGTTTCTAAGCTCCAAGAAAACTATCGTCGAACTCGACCTACAACTTATGAACAAAGCTAACTCAACATTTAACTCTAAGCTCCGAGCAATCTACTGGCAGGCTCGAACTACGCAACTTATGAATGATCCCAACTCAACATCTCCCATAATCTGTAGATGCATGCATGAAAATGCGTGATCAAATAGATAAGAATAATTTAAATCAAGTGTTATATATATTTGTAGATTATAATAGATGAATAAAAATATGAAATGAATGTATGAAAAAGAACAATAATATAAGAATAATGCAAGAGTTACCAAAATAGAAGGTGTAACCAAAGTGTAGGTATACAAGATCAAGGTTCTAGGTCTGGTTAAAATTTATAGATTTTCATCAATGTCAGAAAAAAATAAGAGGATTAAATAACACCATACTTAAAAAAAATAATGGCTCACCGTAGATTCGACGACAAAAATATGTATTTCAAAGTATAGTTAATGTGCGAGTACCTCATGTGCAAATTTTGGCAAATTTCGGTGGACTACAATGTTGGGAAAATTCAACAAAAGGTGGAAGGATGATAGTGATACGATTTGAAATTCAGGGTAGAAAATGTATTTATACAGATAAAGTCTTTAATAGAAAAATGACAGACAAGGAAATGAAAAGACAATAAAATTGGTATAAGGAATTGAAGAAGTGTACATGAATGGATATACAATTAATAGACACGACTTACTATATGGTATGCTTTATTAATGTGACATGAGTCATGACATCATTATGGCTCTAATTAAATTATACTTACATAAATTTTATGACTTTTGTAACAATACAAAACTAAAGAAATTTTTAAATGAGTAAGAAGTCAAACTAGTCATATACATAAAGTAGAAAACTATCATGAAGTAGTGTGACAGCAAGCCAAAGGTCATATTAACTTAGGTATTTGATAACATGTTGGTACTAAATGCATGCCTAACCACCACCACCCCCCTACTCCTAAATGAGGCCTCTAACATGTAAATGAACCTATTACCTACTTCTAAAACACAATACATGTCAAACAAAACCATGCCATAGGCACCTACATGAGCTAAAACCTTCCAAACCAAGGCATGAGCAATACCAACTCTCCCTGGAACCAAGAGCCAAAAGCCAATCCAAACCAATTTGAACCAAAAGGCAAATTGAATCAAATTAAAGGCCAAACCATACTGAACAACAAATAAAATCATAAGTCAAAGGCCACGGATTTACAATATCACATTCTTAAAAAATCCTGTACTTTGGAATTTTTTCAAGAACCGAGAACAACATTCAAAACACAAACACAGAGCACAACAAGCAACAAAAAAAAATACCTCAACACAAACACGGAACCTCAAACAAGCCAGGATGACTCTTCCACAAATCATCCTCCAACTCCTAGGTGGAATCCTCGACACCTCTACGGCCCCACCGTACCTGAACCAATTTCGCTACCTTATTGAAAAGCTTTTTTTCCTGACGGTCAAGAATACGCAATGCTCGCTCCTTATATGCCAAGTTCGGTTGTAACTCAATCTTCTTATAACTGATAATATTAAATGGTTATGAAATCTACCTCCTCAGCAAGGAAATATGGATTTGCTAGATGAATTGCTGACAAATGTGGAGGCAATGCTAACTCATAAGTTACCTCACTAACCTGCTTCAAAATATGAAATGGTCCAATATACCTTGGGCTAAGATTTCCTTTCTTCCCAAATCTCATGTTTCCTCTAGAAGGTGACACCTTAAAGAACACAAGGTTATTAACCTTAAATTCAAGTTCTCTATGTCTCAAATCAGCATAGGACTTCTATCGATCTTGAGCCGCTTTCATTCTGTTCCTTACCTGAGCCACAACTTCTTAAGATTATCGAACCATATTTGGTCCAACCACCATAAGTTCACTACCCTCAATCCAACTAGTTATATGCAAAATCTTTTATACAATGCTTCAAACGGTGTCATACCAATACTTGCTTGATAGCTATTGTTATAAGAAAACTCTACCAAAAGAAGTTCCTCCCAACTACTATCAAAATCTAATATGCACACTCTAAGCAAATCCACTAAAGTCTGAATAATATGTTGGGCTTGTCGATCAGTTTGTGGATGGAAAGTAGTACTGAAAGACAATTGAGTACCCAATATTTCTTTAAATGCTTCCAAATGAAGTAAATCTCAAATCACCATCTGACACTCTCTCTTGGACCTCTATGATACCTCATAATCTTTGAGATAAATAACTTTGTCAATTTCTCTAATTTAAAGTTCATCCTAATTGGAATAAAATTAGTAGATTTTGTTAATTTATTAACAATTACCAAAATAGGATAAAGGTGATTTCTGGTCTTTGGTAAGCCAAAGACAAAATCATAAGCTACATTCTCACTTTCATTCTGAAATTGCTAGAGGTGTCAAAGTGCCGCCTAGCCTCATGTGCTCTGCCTTTATTTGCAGACAAGGTAGACACTTTTGCACAAAATTAATTACATCTTTCTTCATACCTACCACCAATATGTTCTTTGCATACCATGGTACAACGTTGTAGTTCCAGGATGAGTAACACTTCTATAAGCATGAGCTTCAAAAAGGATATCACTACGGAGATCAGGAAAATTTAGAACTTGAGGACCATAAGTCGCTTATTCAATCGAAATAATCCATCATCACTCTTAGAAAATTCTTGATAAGCGTGCATAAAGATACACTAATTTGGCAACTCATCACTTTTTTCTGCCAACCTAACTCTACTAATTACACTAGGTCTTATTGTTAATTGAGTCATCACAATAACAATATCTCGATCTCTGAGTTGAGTTAGATAACGACTCAAAGTATCAACCACCATATTAGTCTTTCCTTCATGATTATCAATCTTAATATCATAATTAGTCAAGAATTCCAACCAAGTCCTTTGCCTATTGTTTAAGTCTTTTTAAGTGAAGATATAATTCAAACTTTGATGATCAACCATTAACTTTAATTGAGTCTCATACAAATAATTTCTCCAAGTTTTAAATGCATGAATCATTGTGGCTAACTACAAATCATGAGTTGGATAATTCTTTTCATGCGGTTTTAACTATCTAAATGCATAAGTAATAACTTTGTCTCCCTGCATGAGTATACATTCTAATCCAACTCCTAACGTATCTAAATATACCACAAAATCTTCATATCCAAGCGATAATAATAACACAGGTGCTAAAGTCAATTTCACCATCAATGTTTGAAAGCTTTACAAGCAATCATCAATCCAGATAATTTTTTCTTCCTTCCTAGTTAATTTGGTAAGAAAAGTTGTAATAGAAGAAAACCCTTAGATAAATTTTTTATAATATCTAACTAAACCCAAAATACTTTGAACTTAAGCGACTGTATTTGGTGGCTCCCACTTTTGAATAGGTTTAATCTTGGCCAGATCTACAATAATACCTATAACGGAAATAACACAACTCAAAAAATTTACCTCCTTAAGCCAAAAATCACACTTTTAGAACTTTGCTTATAATTTACGATCTCTCAGGGTTTGTCAAATAGTTCTCAAATGTTGTTCATGCTCCTTCTATAAAGAATAATATATCAAGATGTCATCGATAAAGACAATGACGCATTGATCCAAATATGGACCGAATACTCTATTCATTAAATCCATGAACGCTGCTGGAGCATTAGTTAACCTAAAAGGTATGACCAAAAGTTTATAAAGTCCATACAAAATTCTAAATGTCATTGACACATCTTCAGCTCTAATGCTTAGTTGATGATACTTTAATTTCAAGTCAATCTTTGAAATACCGCAATTGAGGACAATTGGTCAAACAAGTCATCAATATGGCGTAAAAGATACTTGTTTTTAATAGACACCTGATTAAGCATCCTATAATCAATGTACATCCTCATACTCTCATCCTTCTTTTTCACGAACAAAACTAAAGCTCCCCTTGGTGGCACGCTAGATCGAATAAATACTTGATCTAACAAAGTCTACAATTGAGTCATCAACTCTTGTAAATATGGTGGTGGCATACGATATGGAGCTATTTAAATTGGAGTCATCCCATATAAGAGATCAATGGTGAAATATATCTCTCTTTTTGGTAGCAACCATATAATATCTTTAGAAAATACACCATCAAATTCATGAACAATATGAATAGATGATACCTCGGGTCTGTCTTTATTGGTAGACATCAAGGAAACTATGATCATTCCATATCCTCGTCCATATATTTTGAAATTTTGTAATAACCCACAAATCTTCATGAAATATCCCTTCTTTTCCCTTGAAAAGTGCAATGTGTCTACTTTTTATGAAATATACCTTCTTAAAATCAATCAATGCTCCATCTGACATCCAATCTACACAAAAAAATACATCAAAGTATACCATTTGGAATGC
Organism: Piper longum; assembly: GCA_032619315.1. Taxonomy (NCBI): domain Eukaryota; kingdom Viridiplantae; phylum Streptophyta; class Magnoliopsida; order Piperales; family Piperaceae; genus Piper; species Piper longum. The sequence continues at coordinate 2,306 of JAVDBV010049141.1, read as the reverse complement.
AAGGAGATTGGCTACAAAAAGCACTACTGGATATTAATAATAACCCCTATTGCACACAAACCCACAGTGGATACAAGGCCAATATGAGTGGTTACTAATAAAGAATGTCCAAGACTCACCACTTCCAATCACGCTTTATCAATAAATTTGGATGAAACAAAAGAATGTGTACACCCAAAATCAAATAATGCTAAAGCCAATTCAGATCCAATAGGAAGCATACCTACAACAGCTTTAGTCTCTAACAAAGCTTAGCAACAGTAGCAACAAACATCTTCCCTTTTGCTTGTGTTGGTGCTGTCATAGTAGGATTTGATGGAGCAATTGATCCAATCGATGGTACAATAGGCATTGCAACAACAGCAATCATCACATCTCCTTGATAATGATTCTGATTTCTCCTTTGACCACCTCGACCTCTACCTTATGGTGACCTTTGTTGAACTTGTGGAGTTAGCAAATAAAAATGTTTCTGAGGAGCTGGCAACAAGCCCTATTGTTGAGTTTCAAAAAGGCAACTCCTCTTCCTATGACTGACACCTCCACATCCAAAACATACAATTCTAGAAAATGATTGTTGAGCATGTGGTTGCTAGTTAAGTTGTGAGCATGATTTTTTCATATGGCCCTAGCAACAACAACCAAAACATAGCACTTGTTCCAGTTTGCATTCACCAAATTATTGACGCTTATAAGTAGCACAAACCGGTGCATCCCAATGACCTTGTATCGCCCTATAGAAATGTTGGAATCCTTCCTTGGTTTCTTCCCATCACGTCCCATCCATTTCTCATGTTGGTGTTTCTTTTTAGAAAATTTCTGAGTTCCAATAGTCTTGTTTCTAGTATGGTAGATTCTTTCATCTCTAGAAGCTGTACTAACCACTTTATACAACATCTTATATTTTACAGTAACTAGTTCCTGCTTAATAAGGTAGATTAGTTCTTCAAAGAATTGGTCAGCTTGCATCTTTTCAATGGCTAGTAGACCAGGAGCAAATTTCTCCAAACTAAGTTACTTGGTCAAATATTCGACAAGTGACATACCCTTTTGCTGCAAATGCTCAAATTCTAGTTCTCTCCTCTTCTTCTCATCAAGTGAAAAACACATATTGTCGAATACCACTTGGAATTTTTCCCATGCAATGCCCTTATGTGTTTTCCCTTGGAAATGAACTTTCTTAGCAGAGTCCCACCAAGTCCTTACCTTGCCTTTGAAAACACCCATTTCTATTTGAACCCAAAGCTATATAGGGCAATCCATGATCTCGAACACTCCCATGGTAGTAATCAACCATTCGTTTACCTCTTCTGGGTCTAGATTTCTAGAAAACATGTCACCTCCATTCTTCAAAAACTTCTCTACCTACCTCGCACTAGCTTTTTCCTGTTGACGACTAGTTCCTTCTCCAACCTCGAGGGTTATTGAAGATACAGGCTCTCCCCCACTTCCAGTTCAATTGCCTCCTTCCACAGGTGCATGAAATGAAATAGGAGTCAAAACAGCTGTCGGTGGAACTGGTGGTGTACATGTCACATGATCCTTAGGTGGTGGTGGCGGTTGCTAAAACACTTGTGACTATGTTCCACTCCTTTCCACATCCTTAATAGCTCACTTCTCTAATCTCGCCAACTCAACCCTCATTTCTCTCATTTGTTACTAGGTGTTTGTTTGCATTTCTATCACCCTTGTCATGAAATCATTTATCATAGTCAACCTACAGTCCGATCTCACTAATCAAGAAGTTCTACTTCACTCGAAGGTAGCATGAGTCCGTTCTTGAATTCTATCATCATGAGGTGTAATTGGTGCCTCGGGAATTGGAACATCAGGCACTTGGACAGTCTCCACATCGGTGCCTCGAGAATTAGAACATCAGGCACTTGGACATTCTCCACAGGAGCCACTGTAACACCCCGACTCGGCTCACCCTTGAACCGAACCGGAAATGCTATCGGCGACCGAACCGTTCGATAATCTACTAGATTCGGTTAAGCCGACCCGGATCTACTCTCGGCGTCTTAAGATGAAAACCACCTGTGCCCTCTATTCATTATTCACATCATGGTATTATATCTTAACACTCAATCATATTATCATGCTTTTCACTACCTTACATCAGTTCAAATATAATAAAAAAATATAAACAAAATATTAAACATATACATGTGTGTGTGCGAAAGACCTCATTGCTCCTCTGTCCAGGCTGGCACTTCTATCTCATAGTCGTCACCTACATATAATACAAAACCGTCAGTAACGAGCGTTACCGGTCCGGAAAATAACTAATATCAAACTGGCACAGG
>JAVDBV010049139.1:0-12371 GCA_032619315.1 Piper longum | reverse complement strand
GACCTGATTGACATCCCCAATTCTTACTCATAAGATTAAAGCAATTGACAGGCGTGCAACTAAGATTGTCTTGGGTTTTTTATTCGGATAGTTGCACTTGCTAAATCCTTCTCAAGTTACTTTTCTTGCTTATCTTCAAGCATTGTGTTACATATAAGATTATTTCAATGAAAATTAAAGTGATATCCATTTTCCTTGTGATTATTTGTGCCTTAGTTACATGTTAGAGAAGAGTTGGGCCTAAAGGCTCACAACTCTTCTTTCGTACGTAGGAGCTGGCCCAACTTATGAAATTGGTTGGGTCAGGCCCAACCTGATGGGCCAGGCCAGAACTAGGCAGGGCCTTAGGGCCGGGCCGGGCTCCCTTTGAGCAACTGGGTCGAGCCTGGGCCTTGACCGGGCCGGGCCGGGCTGACCTGATTGACATCCCCAATTCTTACTCATAAGATTAAAGCAATTGACAGGCGTGCAACTAAGATTGTCTTGGGTTTTTTATTCGGATAGTTGCACTTGCTAAATCCTTCTCAAGTTACTTTTCTTGCTTATCTTCAAGCATTGTGTTACATATAAGATTATTTCAATGAAAATTAAAGTGATATCCATTTTCCTTGTGATTATTTGTGCCTTAGTTACATGTTAGAGAAGAGTTGGGCCTAAAGGCTCACAACTCTTCTTTCGTACGTAGGAGCTGGCCCAACTTATGAAATTGGTTGGGTCAGGCCCAACCTGATGGGCCAGGCCAGAACTAGGCAGGGCCTTAGGGCCGGGCCGGGCTCCCTTTGAGCAACTGGGTCGAGCCTGGGCCTTGACCGGGCCGGGCCGGGCTGACCTGATTGACATCCCCAATTCTTACTCATAAGATTAAAGCAATTGACAGGCGTGCAACTAAGATTGTCTTGGGTTTTTTATTCGGATAGTTGCACTTGCTAAATCCTTCTCAAGTTACTTTTCTTGCTTATCTTCAAGCATTGTGTTACATATAAGATTATTTCAATGAAAATTAAAGTGATATCCATTTTCCTTGTGATTATTTGTGCCTTAGTTTACCGCAGGGTTGCCTTATACGTTGCAGGTAACATCACAAGGAGATCAACTGCCAAAACCGCCTTTCAATTAAAGCCGCTCTCTTTGGTCAGTTATTAAGTAATTGAGTTCATGAGTCGATTTCCTTCTACTTTTTAGTTGAGGTTGAGAATAGTTAAACCGAGGATGTACTATTGATTGTAACATGATGTAGTACAACAAATTAACAGTGTACTAAAAGCACTAGCAGTGGAACCACTCCTAATTGGTGATTAGTAGACTTTTTTTACTGTAAACCATCCGCAGCGGCGAAAGCTATGGTCCCTGTCTTGATATTCTACCCCAGCCGTATTGGAGCTTTGGTGATAGGGATTGTGAACAAATAATATGGACCCATCAACCATTTGCATTAGTTAAATTACATGGAAGTTGCGTATATATGAGGATGTCGGATGTCATAATGACCCAATGGCCAATTTTTCTTTACTGGAGCCTTGAAGTCAAAACACGTGAAAGGGCTCTTTTCCTCGAAGAGAGCTTCCTTTTTTACCATCTAGAGTGGTAATTAGTTGTTGGGTCTTTGTGAAAGTGGTGGGAAATGTTGGCTTCCGATGGCTTGGTCTCCCAGATCAGATGAGATGGAAGAATGGTAGTGAGTTAGAGCTCCAATGGGTTTGTTTTGGCGACGCCCGGGAGCTAGCCGCCGAAATGTTTTCTTAGAGCTCATTGTACTAGGTTATCTTTAGATCAGTCTAATTTCTAGATCTAAGTGAGCTACAAAGTTTAAGTGCATGAATGCTTTGATTAGTAATCTATTTTAATGTGCCATGAAATAAATCCAAACGTTGCACGATTATTTTTATTTTTATTTTCACCATTGTCAAAACAATGTAATTATTTTGATACCCAAAAAAATTAGAGGGATTAGGATATGCCTTGAACCGAATTTGCAACGTCACATCCAACCTTAGCACCAAACGGGACTGGACAAATTTTTTCCATGCAAAGGTTTTTCTTTTTTACAAAACTAGAGTTTGAACAATAAATTTTTTTATTGTAAATATTCATTTTCTTATACAGGTAACCTGGTGCCTAAAACAAGCTAACTTCTTTCACGGCAAAGATCTCTTGAATAACAAGGAAATAAAACCTTGAGAATGATAATCATAAAAATAATTTTTTTAAGAAAAAATTCTTAGATTCTGTGTTCGATTAGTCCCAAAGAAATAAAAAAATGTCTGAAATTTATGGTAAATGTAATTTATGCGAAAGGCATTAGAGTGATTTTAGACCATTTTAATTATGAATTTGTTTATATAATACAAACACAAATAACCATATTTATTGGCATCACAGGCCAATCCCGGGGCTGTCATGGCAGGAAATAGCAAGAGGTCGTCCATTTGACGGCCCCTTGCTTCACGTGACCGTACGGTTCCTCGCGAGGTGCAGTCATAGGAAACCACGTGTCACGTATATTTAATGTCAGACACGTGGACGTCAATCTATCGACAAACCGTAGACTTGATTTCTACTTTTCTTGGCAGGTGAAACTGCCCCACGTAACGACAATCACTGCACAATCAGTAAGGCCGTAGAAAAGTTGACTTGACTAAACTACCCTCCTCTGTTTGGCTTTGATAATAGATGAATTAATTTGGTTTTGATTAATGAGATTAATTAATTATAATTATAAGACAGCTAGCAGAGGCATAAATAATTGTTACGAGAAAAACCCATAATTTAGTTTATTGCCTATGGCCCTACACTACATATTATACAAGCAAGTGGCATAAAAGTATACAATTTAAAATGATATAATTCATGATTATTTAATAATAAGCTCATAATAAATCCACATCTAATGTCGTTTTATAAATAATTTTGTGAGTAGTTCATTACAAAATATAGATAACTAAATTTTTTTTATTTATATAGATATTTAAAAACTTTATTACAAATATCAGATTTACGAAAAATTGGTCGAGGTTGATTGATATATTAATTAGATGATCATAATAAATTAATGCAATAAATCAAACACACTGTGTTAAATCCATAAAAAAAAGTATTTTATCTTATAAAACAGTTTGCAATTGAAACCCAAATTATAAACAAAAAATATTAATCTTTTGAGTAAAAAAATAAGAGCCGGAGTCAATAATCATCCCAGGGTAAAAAGGTAAACAACAGTTTCACAGCGTTCCATGGCAGGTCTTATCCACTTTCCCCTTTATATACCCGGAGCTACTATCCCTAAAACAGGCACAATAACAAGAATAATTAAAAAAGAAAAAGGCCGAACCTTTACCGGCGGCGGTTCACCGATGGCGTCCCGTAAGAGCTACTTGTCCAAGCCGACCTACCGCTTCTTCCCCGGCGACCACCACCCACCGACGAGCCCCACCCAGGAGGACGTCGATTTCGACGAGTCCGATCTCTGGGGGGCATCGGCGCCCGGCGACACCGCCGCCCGATCGGAGCAGCCGAAGGCCAAGCCGATCCCAAGCTCCCGGTCGAAGAAGCCGGCGAGGAAGTCGGAGGCGGCGGGGTCGCTGCCGGTCAACATCCCGGACTGGTCGGCGATCCTGCGGGCGGAGTACCGGCGGCGGGGGGTGGACCACGACGGCGAGGGGGAGGAGAGGGAGGCGGCGGGGACGGTGCCGCCGCACGAGTACCTGGCCCGGACTCGGATCGCGTCGTCGTTCTCGGTGCACGAGGGGGTCGGCCGGACGCTCAAGGGTCGGGATCTGAGCCGGGTCAGGAACGCGATTTGGGAGAAGACCGGTTTTGAGGATTAACCGAGTTCTTATTTATGGCTGATTAAAAAAGAAGAAAAAGAAACAACTCCTTTGTGGGATGAGTTTTAATTTTTGTGTGTGTTTTGTATAATCTGACCTAATGACTTGTTTTTTTACTCACATCTCTATGTATAAGATTTTATTACTGGGGGGTTTAACTATACTTGTGTTCTTGTTGTGGTTCTCATTGTTTGTTGGACGTTGGTGGTAAAAGATTGTGAGATGTGTGACTCGTTTTGAATAAAAAATGTTGGAAGGAGTTGAGGTTTGACGAGAAAATTTGCTAATCTGCAGTTAGGTTTATATAGCTTGAAAAATCAATCGTGTCTGAGCAAATTAACTCTCCCATTAAATTAAATATTTTAATTGGCAATCTTTTAAAAAATTAGTTGGTAATTTTTTGTGCAAGGGTGTGAAAAGTTTCCAAACATCTTTTTTCTTCTTGTTGTTGTTGTTGAAAGATCAAAGACTCTGGGACCAGGGCCGATTCTTAATAGTCAAGAGAGATTTTTATTTTGCAACCGAAAATATATCTTTTGATATTTTCGCTTATTATACAAAATAAAAAAATAATATAATAACGCTATTGAATTGTTTTTATAATAAAAAGTTAAAAATAATCTTACTTTAAGACTATTTTAATAACAAATTTAGGTAAGACCATCCTTGGATCAGGTTGCCTCTTGGCCTAGGGTGGCTGGACCTCTTTGCCCTTATATTGAGAGCATAGATGCAAAAATTATTCTATTTTATTTAATTAAGTACAAAATCTCTTAAAATGAAGGCGATTGTTTGGCAAAAAATTGTGATGGGATAAGGCTTGATGGGGCAAGTAATGGTCGCGGAGGGGTGGGTGGTGAGAGATGTGGGAGGGGATGGGTTAGGAAAAAGGCCAGTTATGTAGAAAAGGATAAGGGGGAAGTTAAAGTAATAAAAATTAATTTGTTTTTTATTCTAGTCAATAATAATAAAATAAATCTTATAAATATAAAATAAAATATAACTATTAATAGTTTAATAATATATTTTAAAATAATGCAATAAACAAGGGGAAGAGATCAACGACCGGTTTTGACTAATTTTTTATAAATTGATACCATTCAATGGCTTTCTGCCGATATAATTGAAAGAGGGATCTTCCAATCCTAACCTTGGGTGGCTAGGATCCCTAATCTCGGGCCATGATTTGATGGCCGCCACGTGGGGACCGAACTAACTTTTAAAAAATAAAAATATATAAAAGTACCGGGCCTAGTTTAGACAAATTGAATTTTTGTTTATTTTTTGTTATTAACTTTGATCATACTGCACATGGTCATGTCCAAAATATCCTCTTTTGGTAAAAAGCCATATTATTAAGATTTTTTTTAAATAGAATAATTATCTCATGAAGTTGGCTAAAACTTACAATAGATCTTCATTATCTTACGACCACCTTTTGTCTTTATTGTATTAGTATACTAATCGTGCACAAATTTGTTAGGCGTATTGATATGTTAATGTATGTCTTTATAGTTAAAGGGAAATTATTAGTGTACCAATTTTTGGCTATTGATATTTTTATTCTGAATAAAAAATACAAATGATAGGAAAAATTATCACTTTTCTAATATATTTTGTGTTCAAATTAATTATAATTATCTTTAAATGACTCCCTCACGTACTCTCATGTGCAAAAGAAAAATAATCACTTTTTTCTTAATAATCACTTTTTGTTAATGCACATGGGTGGGTTATATTAGATAACTATAATTATCTTATATTCTTAATTACATGTAATCATATTTAATTTTTATATAAGATAATTAATTTAATATTATTTTTTATATAAAATACACTCAATATGGCTATTTTTGGTAAGTTGACTATTTTTTAATTTTTATATCTAGCAAACAAATCTTTATTTATCATGTGCTACCCAATTGCACTTAATATATCATGTACCATCTTCAAAACCCAAGTACGAGTAAAACAATAACATTAAGCAATCATTAATGACAAGTATTTTAATTAACCACTGTTCTAACTTGTTTTTAGTTTAGGAGCTAATGGCTAACAAGACGCAGCAATAAATTATATTGTATCGCTTTTCAAACCATAGACGTGTTAAATTATGGACGGTGTATTTTTTTTTTATCTAAAGATTTTCGATCAACTTCGGTTGAAATTTGCAAGTTTGGGATTCGTTATAACCTTTTTCTTGCCCTTGTGACTTAGCCATACTGTTAACAATTGACTTTCATCGTTATTGAGATTCAGTTTTAAATTATATTCAGACAAGATAAGCCGTTATTTTTCTTACAAGACCTTGTACAATTGGATGAATAAAATTTGTGGCCTAGAAGTTCAACGTCCGGGTCAATTTGTTAGGACTTCTTGTTCCTAAAATTAATACAAAAAAATAATTAATTTATAATATTATCTCATGAAAGTTTGGTAAGACTTGCTGTAGATGATAATGATACAATCCAAAATATATAAATTCAGTGGCTTCCTCGCTGGGAAATGTAATCAAAGTTTGTTTTTCAGAGTAATTAATATAATCAAAATTCCAACGTCCTTCTAACATGCAAAATTTTCCCCGTGATTTAATACAAAAAATATAAATATATAAAAGTCTACTCCCATGCATTCAAAAGGCGGCCCATGCAGCTCTGCCGCAACGTGGAGTTGAACAATCAGATCTTATAGATACATTATTTAATTAATATTAAAACAATCTTATATTTTTTATATTTCTAATTATCTCTATTTAAAAGGCAGGCGCATTAGATTGTTGTAAGTTGCAGCTGCCAAGTATAGCTGAAATCTTAATTGTACATGCTTCAACTAATATAATTAATGTTAATTAGTTGGTTAAAAAAATAAACCTAATTAATTCTTTATATAATAATTACAATAAAATTTCAATTAAAAGATAAGATTGTTCATTATCAGAATCGATATGGATTTTATTCATAAAAATCACATGATTGTATTTTTAAAAGATAATAAAACTGCTCTAATCTTTTCTATGTAAATACTTTATTTATTTAAGCTGACGTAAAATATCAGCACAAACTGGTACTAGTTTTTATAAATGACCGGAAAAAAATTGCTTTTGTTACATTGTATAATATAGTCTTAAAATGTTTGTTATAATCATAATTAACTATAATTACATCTAATTTCACTATAATTAACCATAAAATTTTACATTAATATTAAAATAAAATTAATAATTCACCACAATTATATTGACATATTGAGTACTCTTTGTTGCTCCGGATTCAATCATTCACAAACTCCTTAATTCTTTTGTTTCACATCATAGGCTTGAAAATTTTTTAAATTTCAATAAATTTGATGTATCAATCGACTGCTATTAAAAAGAACCCTAATTTTAATTTTCATTTATCAATTGACTTTTATTAATCTTTTTAAAGATTAAAAACAACATTTCAATAACTTTTATTCATCAATGAATTTTTATTAGTATACTCTGTTTAATGACTAATAACAAAGAAAAAAAAAAGTGAAAAACAAGAACAAAGATAATAAATGAGAAGATAAAGAAAAAAAGACTTAAAAAATCCTAATTTCAATAATTTCTATTTATCAATCGACTGTTATTAAAAAAAACCCTAATTTTAACTTTCTTTTATCAATTGACTGTTATTAATATTTTTAAAGATTAATGATAACATTTCAATAACTTTTATTTATCAATTAATTTTTATTAGTCTGTTCTGTTTAATGACTAATAACAAAGAAAAAAAAAGTGAAAAACAAGAACAAAGATAATAAAAGAAAAAAAGGCTTAAAAAAAGAAAGGAAAAATTAAAAACCCTCCTCCTTCCCAATACCTCCCTCCCTCTCACTCTCTCCCTCCCCTCCTCAAACCCTAGCCTCGGCGGTGACGGTGGTGGCTCCGATCGGCGGCGAAGACGGCGGTGAAGTGGCGGCGGAGAGATGTACAAGAACCAGCTGCAGGAGCTGGCGCAGAGGAGCTGCTTCAACCTGCCGTCCTACGCCTGCATCCGGGAGGGCCCCGACCATGCCCCCCGCTTCAAGGCTACCGTCAACTTCAACGGCGAGACATTCGAAAGCCCTTATTACTGCACCACCCTCCGGCAGGCCGAGCACTCAGCCGCCGAGGTCGCCCTCAACTCCCTCTCCAACCGCGGGCCCTCCCACTCCCTCGCCGCCCGCGTCCTGGTACCAATCTTTGGAAAAAGAAAAAATCAATCGCTTCTCTTTTTGGGGTTTTAGGGTGGTGGTAGATGGGTTTCTTAGTTCGATCTTGGAGATCAAATTGTTTGGGTGTCAATTCGTCGATTTTAGTAGCTTAGATTTACTACTGTGAGCTGATCAGTTGGTTTTTTATGTGAATTCAACGGTGGAGCTGTGAATCGAGTGAGCTTGGCATGAGTAGAGGCTGTTAGAGCGGAAAATACTTCAAATTCGGCGTTTTCCTCCTGCTAAAAATGGCATCTTTTTCGTTCTGGAGGACAAATTCGAGTTCCTCTTGTGTTTATTTACGATTTTATAGATGAATTTAACTTGTGTTTCGTGATTTGAATGCCAAATACTAAGGAGCAGGGATGTGATAATTGGCATAACGGAGGAGCAAAATTCTTGCTATTGCTAGTTATGTAAGGGAGTAGTATATCCTTTCTGGATGGATGTTTACGAAGTCAATGGGTCTGCTGTTGGTTTTTATTGTTGTCCTTAAGTTTTACTCCTATTTGTTGTGTTCATTTCTATGGTTTGCCTGTGTCCTGTCACTTTGTCGTTACGTTTATTAGAAACTAGAGAGGGGTGTTAATTTTGACTGTTATTGTATTAAATTCCGGTCTACTATTATAATAGCATCATAAATTGCTGGCTGGTTTGGCTTCCCTCTTTTCTTGCTAGTAAGAAAAAAAAAATCGATGGATTAGTTTGTGACCAATCAATACCGGAAGGAATGCTCATCTTTAGATAGTGTGATTCCGTTGCAATGCCAATGAAGAGATCCCCTCTTATACTATTTAATGTCACTTGACCGATAAATAAGTAAGAAAGAGAGTGTGTGGCTCACAATTTGGAAATTCTGTCACAAATATAATTGTGTGCTCATCAATAACTTCACTATGCATTACAATGACATTCTTTGTTTGTTTGTGGTGTATGGGTATGAACGTCTGCAGTTTTATTCTAAGTAAAGCTGCTTTTGTAAAGTTCTATTCATAAAGTCTGCTTTTCATGGTCAGGATGAGACGGGAGTTTACAAAAACCTTTTGCAAGAGATAGCACAAAGAGTTGGAGCCCCTCTACCTGCATATACCACTGTTCGGTCTGGCCTAGGGCATTTGCCGGTCTTTACATGCATAGTGGAATTGGCTGGGATTCCTTTCACGGGGGAGCCAGCAAAGAGCAAGAAGCAAGCAGAGAAGAATGCTGCCATGGCTGCATGGTCATCACTTAAAAAATGTAAGTGGCTTCCAACTTTTTTGCTTGTCTGTTTTAATGGTAGAAGGCTGGAAAACAATATGACGATAGGTTTTAATTGAAAATTTGCCCGGTGATGATATTGAGCTGACCTGGCATGAAGAAAAATGTAAATAAGAATTGTGGTTCTTTTGGCTGTAAATAAGAATCTTGTGCTGAATGGAAAATTAATAAGTCGTGCACATTGCCACAGCCTTAGTCATTCAAAGCATTTATCTAACAACATTATGTTGTGATCCAGAAGTTTTTTTCTCATCCATTGTGTTGTACATTACCTTAGGGCACCGCTTTATCTTGGACAACATTCCAATTAGCAACTTTCATACTTTCCCAATTTTTCTGACAGTGTTGAGTGTTGTCAGTAACTCCTTTTCCACGAAAGAAATCTTTTGCTTTCCCCTTAGAGGGTAGAATTTCCTCTGCGTTTCAATTTTGAACTTAACCATATTTTTACCCAAGAAAACCTTGCTCTGATACCACTTGTTGTGTAAATTAGCAATGTGTCCCAAAGTGTGGACCGAGCAAATTGATAATAACCATGGCAAAATAAGCAAAGAGCAAATAACTTACCCTACACACACTAATATTTAACACGGTTTGGTCTTAAAGCTTACCACCACAAAAAACACAAATTTACTCACTATGTCAAATAATTGAGTACAAGAGATAACCTAAAGAACCGGAGATACAACCTGAAATAACCTGGAAGTACACCGAGAAGATTAAACCTGATATACCAAGAAACCCAAGAGACAATGTCGCTCATCCTTTTCTCTTTCCACTTCCTTCCCTCTTCTTTCCCCTCTTTCAATCTCACAGTATCTCCTAAACAGTGAGATGTATTAGGCTCTTTCAAATGTGGAATCCCAAAACCCTTGTTATAGAGGTATTCGGATGGGTTATTAGGAAATACCTGTGTCTACTCCAACTAGAAAGACATTACTATAAAAAATCCTCCTATCTAGAGACCAACCCAGATGGGAAATAAACCAATTTCTAGTTAAAATACTTTCCTAATTTAGATTTATGTACAACTAGTTTCCAAATCTAGTCGAAATCAACCATTCCTAACAAAATGTTTCACTTTTCCTAGTCTTCGTAATTGCACTTTGTGGAGGGATGACATTTAAATATTGCGGCAGTTTATCCCGTATCACTTCCTATCAGTTTGAAGATAGTTCAGAGCATTATATTTATGTGACATTCATGTCTAATCTAATTTCTTACTTGCGTACAGTAGCCAAGGAATCTGCAAGCTCATCGTCAGAGACAGAAACACACAATGACGAGCAAGAACAGATAACCATAGCTCGAGCATTGCTCAATTATCGCATCAAAGAAAAAATGGCATTGGCTACAGCAAACACACCCAGTGCTCTTCCATTTCTGAAAAGATTTCATGTGCAAGAAGCCAAACAGGCACCCTCTCATCCAACTGTCACTGGTTCGAAGATTCTTCCCTTAATCCGCCCGAAGTCTACACCTAGGAGCAGGCCCCCTACTGTAAATATAAATGATGGACATCCGTCATCACATTTTTCCGCTTCAGAAAACCGTGGATGTCGTACTCAGAAGTTTCCAACTGCAGGAGCAATGCCTTATGTGCCCATGCGGCATTACCAAAATGCTTACCATGGCATGGCCCCGCCTGTGACTATAAGAACGGCAGTGCCTGTATATTCAGCACCTCCTCTCCCACAGCAACCCGGTCACTGTGCTCCTCCAGGAGTGATGCCTGGCATGCACATGGCCCCTCCTGTACACATTAGATCTGCTGTGCCAGTATTTCCTGCTCCTGTTCCCCTTGTGAGGATTGAGGAGCCCCCTCCTGTTTTTCTGGCTCCCCCACCAGTAGCAAGGTCTTCTGTGAAGATTGAAGAGACGAAAAGTCCAGGACTGTCACCGGTACATGTAGCACCATCTACTTCAACGAGAAACTCAGTGAAGATAGAAGAGTTCACAAACTTAAAGGCCCCTCCTCTTTCTGCAGCTTCTTTTCCTGTAAAGCCATTGGTAAAAGAAGAAGAATTTACCAACTTGAAGGCGCCTCCTGTTTGTGTAGCTCCTTCTCCACCTATAAAGCCATTGGTAAAAGTAGAAGAGTTTACCAATGTGAAGGCCTCTGTATCTGTAGCTCCATCTGTAAAGCCATTGGTAAACGTAGAAGAATCTGCTGTCTTCTCAGCTCCTCCACCTGCAAAACCGTCAGTAAAAGTAGAAGATTTAACCAACGTGAAGGCCTGCCCTGTTTCTGCAGCACCTCCATCTGCAAAGACATCGGCAAATGTAGAAATGGTTAGTAACTCTGTTCCAAAAGATGCTCAAAACTTGGCCGTACAGAATCTGCAGCAGCTAAAGATCTGACGAGGAGGATGAGTACTACCCCTCTTTTTCTCTACTGCCCTCTTATAGAATTTGTTCTCTGTTTGTTTCCCTGCGTGTGTCATCAATCTCCTCGCTTAGGTAGCTTATGATAGCACAATCAGCTCTTGTGGCCAATGAAAATCTAGTTTTAATATCATAGCTTGCAAAACAGTGATAACATTTGAGGCCACGAAAGTCTAGATAAAGAGCATGACATCATATTTTCTGCATTTAAGATTTTTACTACTGTATGTTTAAAGGCCCTTGCTGTGGGCAACGGAAGATTTTTCGCTTCCATTTGCCTTTTGATATTGAACTTGGTCCATAAACTGTCTTCATAAAAATAATGGGCAATTGTAATTCCACGTTGTGGTACTTGCTAATGGTATTGTAGTTGAAAAATAATGGGCAATTGTAATTCCACTTGAAATTGCCTGATTTAATTTGGATCGGATAAAATATAATCTGAAATTAGGGTTGAATCGGGTTTTATAAAAATCAGACTACGAATTAGTCGATTCACATTGATTTCGTGCCGATTAAAAATCAGGGTAAATTAATCGAAATCGGTTTCGATGCATAAATGACGAAAACACTTTAGGTATGAAATTAAATAAATTATTTATACATTAGTAAAAATAGAATTTAAGTTAAAAAAATTAAACCTATTTCTCGTCTGTCGCCGCCGCCGACCTCGCCCCTCCCTCCGGC
>JAVDBV010049137.1:14650-43312 GCA_032619315.1 Piper longum | reverse complement strand
GGGGCGAAGGGCTTTCGGGGGGGCAGGGCGGCGGCGGTGACGGGGTGGAGGTGAGGGAGAGGGGTTGCATTCTCGTAATTAAAAATTGACTCGAGTCCGACTCGAATATAAAATAATAATTCATTCAAAATAATTTAAAAAAAAAACCAAAAAATATTAAAAATATAATAAACTATAATACACATAATAATATCAAAATAACATCAATATATGATTTTTATATATTTTTGTTATAAATTATCAATATATATTTTTATATACCGATTCGGACCGATTCCGATTCAGACCGATTCCTGACCGATTAAAAAAAACTAATTTTTGGCCGATTCAGACCGATTCCAATTCCGATTCATTAGAAAACCGATTCCGATTCCGATTCCGATTCCTGCAACCATGGCCTGTATAGAGTAGAATATAATAAATCTACCACTCGACATATCTACTTACATGTTAAAATAAAACATGATAGAGTATAAAAGTCAAACCAGAAGTGAATCTTAAATGGACCTATTAAAAACTTCAATCATATCCACACACTTAGGCGGCGAGCTCCTATTCCTAAATAGACGTGGTAAAAGCTTCAATCGTGTCCAAGAACTGGGTCCCCGGCTTAGAGACCTGACCGATCAAGCCTATGGATTGGCCGAATTGGTTTTGTGAGGTAAATGACACCGGTCTAAGAAACTGGGTGTTGAAGGAGTTCAAGGATCCTATTTCTTCATGGCTTCCATGGCGGCAGGTTCACCCTAAGTTGGATTGTTTGAGACAATTGAATATGATATGAAATGCAAATTGTAAAAAATTTTAACGTATATTGTAAAAGATTTCAACTATAAAAACCAATCAGGGTAATGTTGGAACAAATACCCACTGAAGCAACTGTAAAAGTTTTGTAATATATGTGAGGATTCCTTGCATATACTTTGGCTATCTAAATGGCTTTAGTAGAGTTATACTTGATGCTCCTATACTTGTGATACATTACGCCATTTCCCAGCTTCAACAAATATTCTTGAGGCCTAACCTTGGTGCAATGCTTTTGACTTCAAGGGTTGGGGGATCTTGCACTTCAACCAAAGGTACACACTTGGAACAAACAGCAAGAAGGCTGCAATAGCGTAACTAATTAAAGAGATAAGAGAGTTGGACAGTACTCCATCAATACTAACTTCTACACTATTTCGGTAGTGATTTCTTATCTTCCATTGCCCAACAAAAGTTGAGTTAAGCCAATGTTATATTCATGCCAAAATCACCGAAGCATCGTAAAATAAAGCGAACTTTCTTGAACAAAAAATTGTCACCTTTAATAATTTTTAGGCTAAATACATGTCAAACTTACATTCATGGACGAATATAAATTTGTGCGAACTCATATTTTTATGCTAATTCGTGGGCTAGAATTGTGAGCAGTGACTCTGTTTCTGAACCAACAAACAAATGCCTCAAAAATCTTGTGGATAAGAAACGACACAGCGCACACTGAGCTCCTCTCCACACCGGAGAAGGAAAAGTAACAGCAGTAATTGTGATGCTCCCATCCCAACTTTTGCTAGCTCAACCTCTCCACTAAACATGGAGTTGACCATGTCTATCAACTCCCTTGTTCGTTCTCCTCTATCTCATCACCACTGCAGCTTCTTCCCTCCCTGCCGGCAGCTGCTGGTTTCCGGCCGCCGGCAGCAGCGGGTGCAGAGCAGGAGTCTGGTTGTGGAGGCCAAAGGGAAGAAGGGGATGCAATCCCGGCAGTTCCAGAGAGCTCGTCCACCGCCTCTCCCCAAGATTGAAGATGATGGCAATCCCAGATTCGTTGTTTTTATCCGTACCGCTAATGTTAGCTGCTTGTCACTCGTGTTTGTGCTTTTGTGCTCTGTGTGGTTAAAAGGTGTGTTGTTGTGATGTGGGTGTTCGTTATATTTAGTGGACTTGAAGTGTAAGATTTTGTTTTGTTTTTGTTGTGTTGGTGTTTGTAAATCTTGGGAGCCTGTTCGTTGCATAGAAGATTTTGTTGTTGTATAGGAAGAGATGGTTGATGTTGTAGAATTTGCATATCAAATTGGTTTGTTGTGATGAAAACTGGTTGGAAATGAATGATAGATTGAATGATGAGATTATGCCTTAATATTGGTTGTGTGTGCTTATTTCTTTGTTGGGTTTTGTTATGTTGTCTGCAGGTTGCTCTTTGGTATCCGCTGAGTATTATAACAGGCGGTACTACTGCGAAGCTAATGGTTGCAGCCAAGGACAATTTTGTGGGGAAGTACCTCTACAAGGATACGATTAAGAGGAATCTTGCAGCAGTTATTTACAAGGTTAATTTTCTTTAGTTTCTGTTGACATATTGTTTTTTTTTTCCTCTTATATATTTTCCTTTGATGACAAAACAAATAATGTCCATGATGAGCTTGGCTGTGAAATTAGTGTGTGCGTTGAGATGATTTATCTTTTGTTAATTCGGTAGCTCTATAATCATTCAATGTGTTGAACGGTTCAACCTCTCAGCTTTATGATTTATCTTTTGTTAATTCTGTAGCTATATAAGCATTCAAGGTGTTGAACGGTTGAACCTTTCAACCTTCCAACCAATTACTTTTAAAACTGTTATTCTTGTAATTTCACATCATTTTTGCTTCATTCTCAATTGGCAGTAGGAAAGTTTCTGCCTGCTAATGTACAGAATAAGATAAACGCAACTATGAAAAGGCTGTTTGTTCTATGCGCATACAGGAATTTGACTTACAAGTATAAGAGAATTTTAGCTGAAATGTGTTCTAATTTCTGACATATATCTTAATATGGAACAGTGGTAGCAACAATTTTTCTTAATATAACTAGAAGGGGTTTAAGCTTGATGTGCATCTTTTGAGGCCGTGTTCTTACTTCTTAGACATTCTGCTTGTCGGTGAAGGGTAACAGCAGTCTTCTTACCTTGTTCCTATTCCTTCTCTTTTAAACTTTCCTGAGAAAAAGCCTTAGTCCTCCTCTAAAACTAATTTACTCATGATATTTTACGTTCCTTTCACGTATTTATAATTCATATAATTTACTGTCCGTAGTTATAGCTGCACATACCAAAAAAATTTCATTGCTAATTATCATTTAGTTTTCAGTTTTTTCCCCCTTATGGATGCCATACTTATATTGTACTCACTTTCTTCAGGCTGTCTGATTTAAACAGGATGAGCAGGAGATACAGAAAACAGCCTTTAGACAATATCGTGTACTGCGATCTGCTACTTCATTCAGATACGGCTACAAACTTGTGGTATGTTGATGCTGTTTTATCTTCCTTCTTCCCTGTCATGTCGAACACAAAAAGGAAAAATTGTTTTGGGAGCTCTATTTCTAAATTTCCTACTAATGTTATTCAGGAAAATAATAATTTGAAAGCTGCACTTACCACTTCAGATGTCATTGAGGTGAGCTTTTTTCACATTTGTGAATTCTTACTGTAATTTTTTCAGTTCCGTGCCTCGTCACAATTTTCCTATTTTAGCTGCTGTGCTTTCCTTCTGATGTACAATATATCGGTGCCATTGATATTCCGGGTTAATGTAAAATGTTAAATGGAGGCAACTATTTTCCAGGGTGGACAGCATATTTCAATTAATAGATATTTCTAAAGTCTACCTAGTGGACATATCATCCTTCAACTCCAACTGAATGGATGCTCTTTGTGTGTGACAAACATTCCTTTGTGTAGACATCAGTTATCTTGTTGAATTTGGCTTACAATAGTATAGTTTTTATTGGTTGGTAAGTGTGAAACCTACAAATAGTTCTTAATTCAGGACAATTTTTATTTCTTCTAAGATCTGCAATTCCTGATTGGAGTGGTTGGTATTCTTTTTGACAAAATTTGAACATACATTCTAACAGGTTTTTGCTACATAAACAGTTTTCCTAACCCTAAGAACTAATTGTACAGCTTCCTACACCAGACGAGTTGAAAACTGTGGTTGACAAAGTGAAAGACTTCTTTGGTGATGCTGCCAGTAATGCCAAAGAGTCATTTGGCAAGATCACTGCACTCAATTCCACACTGGAGTCAGAATCCACATCGGAGCGAGTACAGTAAACGATCACCTTTTGGGAAGTTCAGCTCCTCGTTTCCACACATTTTGTTTGTAAAATCTCCTACATCATGTTTGCACTCTTTTGAATTTTTAATGGTAAAATGGTTTTGGGTTTCAGCGTCGATCCATTTTCTGTGTGTTTATAGGGTAAACGGTTGAAAACGTTATGTTCTGAGGACAGGCCAGGCCATGCAACAGTCATTCCAACTTCTTTTTCATCGATGCATGTTTTATTTTTTGAACACAGAGGACCTTGAGCTAATTTGGGCTTTTACGATTTTGCCTATGCTTCTCAAAAACTGTGATAAGTTCATTCGTTCGCGAATGGGTTAACCTCGTATATTAAGCAGTTTTTTTTGGCATAACAAAGACAGACTGCCTTATCATATCATATTTTTAGCAATTGGGCTGTACATGGATTGCTTGGTCACAGTCGTAGAATAAACCTTTTGTAACAGCACTGGCCAACAGGATCATTAGATCCATTAATGAAAGATCCAAAGAACAACTAAGGATGCCAGTACAGAATTTGCACAAACTAGAACCAAATAAACAAAAAAAATGGAAATTAAATAAATAGCTTGGATCAATTACACCATTTACAAAATTTTAGGCCAGCGGGTCGGCAGAAGCAGATTAATCAAAATGGCTCATAGCGGCCAATTTCACCGAGATATGAAAGAGAAAAAAAAAATTTACAAGGGCAAAAAATAGGTTAAAATCAGAGCTCAAAATTGCTGGACGATCCAAAAAAGCTCGGCGGATCAAACCCTCGAAATTTACGTTCTGTACATTGGCAATGGTAGCAAGATAGTTCTTGGTTTGTATCAATCTTGAAGATTTCTCTAGAAAATGAACTATTTTAGCCCTCTCCTTGGACCTCCGGGCCAGTGGAAATGGCTCAGTCAAGCTCTGCTCTCTCATAAGAATATCGTATTTCATATCAACCATTAAGCTTTGCCAAAATATGTTTAAGATTGTATTCCTCTGTGTATTGTGATTGGTCCCATAACTCCTCCAAGCCACTGAGAATGGCTTTCAAACCTTTTTCCTCTGGATCAAGCTCTTGGCATGAGATAGTTTGTGTCATCTTCCAAAGTGCTTGAGGAGCTCTTGGCATGAGAAGGACCGTGCACCAATGTCCATAGAATGTTTGAGGAGCTCTTCATAGAAGGACCGTGCACCAATGTCCATAGACAATTTAGTTATAGTGGAGTTCCCTAATAGACGAAAAATGAGCAGATAAAGAAAGGTATATTTCAGCAAGTCATAAGACATCAATATGATGGATCAAGTAACTAAATCGCTTGAAGACTATGAGCTTAAAGGGTCAAGGTTATGCCCGCATAGTTATTCAAGTAGAAGATATTTACAATCAAGATAACCCAATTACAAGCCAAAACTATCCATCTTAGAGCCTGTTCTTGGTTCACAGATAATATTAACATTCGCTTAAAACATACTTACCTTAGTGCTTCCGTCGGCCGAAGTGAAGAGATCTAGCAACTGATCTGTTTTCATTGTTTTCAGACTAGCATTTTCTGCATTTATTACAGTATTAGCAACTGTTACTTTAAATTTTTGAAGACTCATCATCTTCTCTTCCAATGTTTCTCGCATAATTAAGTCTATGCACATTCACAACTTTCAGCGGGCCCAACTGATGCGCTCTATCCGTTGCCTGCCAATCCAAGTGAAGGCAAACAAAAATTCCAATTAAATTTCTTTTATACAGGCTAAATACAAGAGACACAAAAGCTTATACACAATGAAGGAACCTTAAAATTACACAACATAGTCGGGCCCACCAAAAAACCCAAATGATAGTATAATAAAAAAAAGCCTTGTATGATGCCTTATATAGAGGTGAGGTACATGGTCATAATCTACGATCCACATGATTACAAATAACAAAGTTTTGATGACCAGATGCCTTAGCGCCAATTCTCCTTAATTGCGACCAAGAATACAGGAACATTGGCAGAATTAACCTTGTAATATGATAATAACATTTTTTTTAAAAAAAAAGAAGAAACAGTCTGGAAAAGGAAATTATGGGAATAATAAATGTAGCATTCAACACGCTGGCATTTTCATTTCCCAATAATTGACCACGTATTTGAAAAAATACTCCTACTTCCCAACAACTAGGGCACCCAAAAAGTTATCATGACTTTTTACAACATAAACAAGCTATTTTGAAAAGTTTAAAAGTAACAATTTGAATGTCAATTACTACACAAGCTCTAAAAAATCAACCATGCACTAGTGGGAAAAGCATGGGCATTTATAAATGATGAATAAAACTACCAGAAATAATATTTTAATAACAAATTTACTTCCACCTGGCAACAAAAATCAGAGGTCTGAGGAACAGTACTCAAGCGTTACCTGAAGGTCTCTCATAGGATTCCAGCCATGCTCCATAAATACAAGAGTATCGGCAGATGTTAAGTTCAGACCAAGGCCTCCAACTATACGTTATCAATTTGGTAAGAACTCTCAAACAAACACGGGAATCCTGAAGTCATTGAAAATAACAATACCATGTGTCGTCAACAGGAGAACATCAATTGGTGGATCTGAATTAAATGCTTTAACAATATCAAATCTCTTTTCTGGCTCAATTGAACAATCCAACCGCAGGTAAGTAACACTGCTCAAAGAGTATTAAAGCATATAAATAATATCCATTAAAAGGAAAAAAAGTAAACTTTCAAACAAAAATATTGCAAGTTCAAGCGAATTTTAATTACAAGCAATTTCAAGGACAATCAATAACCAAATGTCATTAGTATGTAGCAACTTTTGGGTTCCACTGGTGGTGGTAAAGTTATTTTCTTAATTGTTAGTATAGTGTATTGATAAATTAATTGTTAGTAAAGTTCTTCACATCTCTTTAAGAACACCATATATTACACAAAGAACGTTTAAAATTTTCGGTAGTTAAAACTCAATTGCTATAGTAAAACTCTCACAGGCATGAACCATGAAAATTCACTTGAAGAAAATTTTTGAAAGCTTTTCTTACCACTATAGGTACTGCTAAATTTAATACCCATCAACCATATGAACAAATTAAAATATTTTTCATTAAGAAAACTACTCCAAGTTGATCAATTCATAAACATTTCAACCTGCAAGATTTTATCATAAATCAAATAAACAAGAAATAAAAGCATAAATTTCATAACATATATCTTTGACCTCTCCAAAGAATAAAACAGCAACAAATTCAAAAAACTGCTCATCGGCCCAAACAATAAAGCAAGCAAATTTCTAAATAATACAAAAGCTTATTCACCTTTTCATGTGACTTCGAAATAAATCCTTTCAATTATATCCAGTAAAGCCTGCATCGCAGACATAGAAAGGCATAAAGAAAGCGACATCAGATGTCAAAGTAAAGCATAATTAAATAGACCTAGGTGAACCATACATAACTGACCTTGTGCTGAGCAAAAATTAGCATCCGGTGCTGTCCAAGGGCTATAACACCTTCGGAACCAGAAGAATCAAATCCAATACCGCATTCCTCCAAAATTTCTTGCAGAGCCACTAGTTTGGGTTAGTGATGCAGCTCATGGAGATCAGACACAACATTAGTGCTTTCAGGCATTAGTTCTGATAGAGCCTTCAGAATCATATCCGGAGGTTTTCACCAAGAACAAGCAATGGATGGCTACAAAGCTTTAGAAAATACTGGATTGCTTCAGTGGAAAAAAAATAATAATAATAACAATTTAAGAAGAAGAAAACACAAAGCCACGCGAGAAGCTGTTAGAGCTAAAAGCTGGAATACCTGGAAGACATGTGAACTCCCACTACTAGGGTTAAAATCTCCTTTTTTATGTCTGAGCCAGAGAATTGCTCATAGAGCTTTAATTGGATGGGACTCAAATCACAATACCTATCTTGAACAATTTTCTCTGGTAAGTCAGAAAGAACCTCATCCTTTGTAAAGAAGAAAGGGCATGACCTGAGATATTCAGCAATATAAAAGAAGGTCGACAACCAAAAAACATCTAGGAAAGGAAATGGAAAAAGTCATGGGAATTATACCTGCTTATGCAAAGCTTCCATAGCAAGAATACCTGCTTCTGCATCCTTAGCAGAACATTTTGGATCTTTAGCTGCTAGCAATCGCTTGCCATATCTAGCTTGAAACTACAAATTCCACAATGATTAGCATATGAGAATATATAAACTCGGCTAATAAATAAATAAATAAATTCATTTGTATGGTATCTCATTAATAAAAACATGAAATATTTGGCAAAAACATAAACAAATATATGAATTCTTCTATAAAGATGAGACGAGATGGCAATTCCTGTTTGCAAAATACTTGCATTCAGACCTATAAGACATTTGCTGCATAGAGCACAGTTTTTGCCAGCTGCAACACATGCTAGGAGCAGTAAACAGAAATATTCCCCATAAATATTACATAAACCTACCTGTCGTTCTGTTCCAAGAAATTCTGGCATCAAAAAGTCAAACAAAGACCAGAGTTCAAGAACATTACTCTGCAAAAAAAAGCATCAATATCATACATCAACAAATTCCAAGTAGCAGTTACACAAACATGTATACACATTACAATAAACGCTGAACAATTGTCAAAAGACGTCAAATTAGGGGAGATACATCAGCAAGTAAGAACCAACCAAATATGTTAGAACTATATGAGTACCTGTATGGGAGTGCCACTAAGAACAAGGTGATGCTCAACTTTCAACTTTTTAACAGCTGTTGTGATCTTTGACTTGGAATTTTTAATTATATGGCCTTCATCTAAAATACAATAATTCCATGAGAGCTGCCCAAGGTAGTCAATATCTTTTCGAATCACATCATAAGATGTTATTATCACGTTAAATGTTTCAAAATTATTGCGCAAGAGTATTTGATCCTGAGCAGAACCAAATGTACTGAAGAGTAGTCATTAGGGAAGAATCGACATATTGTTCGATCTCATAAGCCCAGTGGCCTACTAAAGTAGATGGGCACACTATAAGTGACAAAAGATCTCTGTCAGAGATAGACTTTTGTCATTCTGCTACATCAGATGCTACAATAGCAGAAGCCTGGAGGGTTTTGCCCAGTCCCATGTCATCACAAATAATGCCGTGCAACTTAAATCACTTTAGAAAAGATAGCCAGTTTATTCCCTCTTGCTGATACCTGATATAGCCAGATGCATGTTACACGTAGCAAACAATAAAAAAAACGAGCTGCAACAAACACTTATAACAATATATAGGCGAACAAAAGCATTAATGACAAATAATTAGAAGGATTTTTTCAAATAAATGCTCGATGCAAAATATTCCTGATGCACTATAAGCAGAAAATTCAAGAAATACCACATACCTCCTGAGTGTAACTTTCAAGTCAGCTGAAAGCTTGTAGTAATCAATGTGAGAATTGTCTAGCAACTGTTTCAGAAACTGGGCATCTTTTGCATTCTTTGATAAACTTTCACTAAGCCCTTCTGGAGGGGAAACACCACGAGCTAGGGGAAGAAGAGGGACTAGTGCTGCAAAACTGTGTGTTATACTTTGTCTGACCACCTGATCGCTTTCTCCCATACACCCAAGGAGGGGAACAACTAGCAAGGGAGCATAAAGAACAATTTCCACACCAAGATCGTGAACAAGCAAGCTTACAAGCATTCCAGCTCCTTGTCTGGCGCAAACTGAGTCAAAGCCACCAACAATAGGGATCAGCTTCTCAATCACAAGCCCCATCACACTAGTAGTCATGGATTCGGCCATTGGTGCTATACATCGTGAAGCGCCTAACCTGACAGCTACATGACTATGACGCACACATTCAAAGATATGTGGCAGTAGAGAAAGAAGTTTGGCCTTCAATGCCTCAGGGACCAAGGGAGCTATAGAGCGAACTACCTAGAGACCATAGAAGAAGACGTTAAAGGGTCAAATGACTAACTAAACACTCCAAAACTATAAAATAGAATGCTAGAACAGTTGGTCATAACCAGTTCCTCTCAAATCATATCAAATTAATTACCAGCTTTCATAATTTAGTTTACCCAGTCAACGAATTGTCAACACATGCAAATTTGTGATCACGAGAAATAGGCCCGTAACAATATGCTAGTTTAACCGTAGAAGACACATGTCAACACTAAATTAAAAACTAAAGCAGAAGGAGAGGAAAGGATCTAAAAAAAACTAACAACTGACCTAACCTAGAGCTAACAAAGATAAACAAACAATGATTAGCAAACTGCCACTTTCCTTTAATACCAAAAAAAAGGAAATCGCCACAGCCAAGATAATAGAGCAAAATCACTCAGTCTAAAAGCACGACATTCACATAGTCAGGAATAACATATATAACATATATACCCAAACAATAACTAAGACTGAACAAATTGCTTTTTCAGAGACGTTTCTAATTATTATCAGTTCTTTTATCACAAACATCCCTAGGATATATCATTAACCAGTTAATTTAATTTTTTTAAACAACAAAAAATGAAGCCAGTCATTTGATATGTACAAACCTGGATGTTGCTTATTAATAACTGTGGATCCTTAACACCAATAATCATTTCCCGAATTTCTCAGTCATTAGTAACAGGTTGCCTTTTAGGGTTGATAGCCTCAATGAGGCAATCCCATAGCTTTGGAAAACTATCAAATAGTTCAGAACCAAATTTCTCTCACACAAATTTCAGAGCAAACTCTGAACCCCTTCTGCCAATGAAGCCCTCAATTCTTGATCGATCTTCATCACTACACAACATTTGAACCTTAGTTTTCTGGTTGATGCTTACATTTGTCCTACCATAGGTCTGTTCTTCCAAAACATCATTTGAACTCAATAAAGCAGCCTGTGGGGTTTCACAAGGATCCATGAATGTCAGGCTACAGAGGTTTTTTATCAATTTATCACTTGGACTAGGCTTCCTTGCAACACACTGGAAAATAAGCTCAGCAAGCGCTTCAGCAGCTTTCTGTTGTAAAATTTCCTCCTAAAACTACAAATATATAGCATTAACAAAAAAGTATAGGACAATAATAAATCCAAATGAAGAGAAGCAAAAAAAGCATGAGTTCAATTATTTGGAATGCCACCTGCTCCCTTTTAATAGCAGCCATCAAAGATAAAATGATTGGATTTAGTCGAGTTGGTAGTTCTGACGTCCATACAACAGCTGCAGCTATTAAGTATGAGACAGTAACATGCAGATTTCCCTGCAAGGAAATATGCAATGATTATGTTGTACAAAAGTCAAAAGCACTCAAGACAATTAAGAACGCGAATGCACAGTAATCATCAACATAGTTAATCTATATCGCCGGCACACAACTATTTACATCCCATGAGTGCAACAAATAAAATAAGACTATATCTGATCATGATAAAAAAATCAAGAAAAACAAAGTGAGAGCAATACTTGGACGCATTTCAAATAGCCTGCAGTGGATAACTCTCTCTGCCTTGATGATTCTATCTCATCAGAAACCTGATTTTCTTGTGCTTCGTGATTGGCAAAATTGTCAAAAACAAACTTTGATGCAAATTTGATAGCATCATCCACACTTATTGTTTTAAAATCCAATTTTACAGTTGACAACAAACTTTGGAACATCCCAGATGAGCTTACTAGACCAAACAACAAGGAAACTTCCTGTCGCATCTTCCCATACGTTCTAGAAAGTTCAGAATATGGCATCTTCGTATCTTTTGTGGGGAATGCAGCATCTGCACATTGTAACAAATCTAACAACCATTTCTTCACTCCTTCAAATGAATCAGTAACATTTGCTACTCTAACAGACTTCTTAATTTCAAGCTCTTTAAACCAAGAGCTTAGAACCATGGCAGCCACCTAAAACAAACACGCGGAAGGTAAATTGTCAGAGTGACTGAATAAGTATGATCTGTAAGCCAAAAACAACGATGAATTGGTCTGTGCTAATCCAAATGTAAAATCAAAACCTGACAGAAATGAAGAAAAACAATTGAGAAACCAGGACTAAAAAATCCTTTAGAAAATAGAAAGTTAAATGGCTTTTTTTTATCAATATAAATGAGAAAATGTACACGATGTTGATGATAAAATTTTAAATCTATATACACTCTTCAAACTAAAAAATGAGTTTTCATAAATTACCTGTCTCTGCACTCCAGACAAAGAGGTAAGATCTCTCCATAAAGGATCAATGATAAAACCAATAGAGGCTTCCGGCAGCTTTGACGACAATAAACCTAAGGCTGTTGCTGTCACAACCCTAGTGCTAGTGACAGATTTTTCGCTATCTGCACCAACATACATTTTTGATGGATTGATTCCTGCTTCTCCATTTTTGTCTAGCATATTATCTTTTAGTGCATCAAAATTAAGACTTCTGTCAGAGAAATTCTCACTTCTGACTGCCCTCATCTTAGCAGCAGGACGAACTTGACTTTTTCGAGGGAGGACAACAGGACAAAACATTTTTGTAGCATCAAGAGGAGATCCATAAGGAGTTGTTGCCAGGTGAAACCAGGATGGCATATAAGCTTTTGCAGCAATTTCCAAATCATGAACTGGAGACTGGCATGGAAAAAGTAACAGATTATTGAAATAATTAATTTCAATAGCATTAAATTATCCCGGCGAAATCACAATGAAATATGAAGAAAAACCTGAAGCAAAATTCTCCAGACCCTATCAGAGCATAGCAAAATTTGCTCATTAGATTCCAAAAGCAAATTTTGAAACACAAATCTAAGAGTATCCCCCAAAATTGATGCAGGCCAGAAACTGTCATTAACAGAGTTATTATAATTCTTCAGCCCTACTTCAAGAAGCATTTCCTAGCAGATAAAATAGCGAAAACAAGTCATTTCACAACTTATTGTAACCAAAAGTAATTTCACAACTTTATTTAACCAAAAGTATGTCACATCATAAGTAAGTAGCTTACCAGAGTTCGTATGGCAGAATGATGAACAGAAGTAATATTATGCCGCATGAATGGCCACAAGCGTGGGCCAAAGATGATAGCAGATATGGATTTTTCTCACTCTTCATTGGAGCAGAATCTTTGCCAATCTGAGCTAGCTCATTAAGATTTAGTTCTTGCGGACCTGATGAGCTTAAAATGTTTGTAAGCATCTCTGGTTGAGAATACAACTCTGACAACAAATTCATAACACTGCAGAGGATGAACAAAACATTTGTGGTACGAATCCAAAAAAACAGAACAATACTGCTGCACCTAAATGCATGTAAACAACCTGCTAGTTGAAGGGCTAAGATCATCCAAGTCAAGTAAAATATCCCAAAGCAGCATAACAATTGAATTAAGTGTTCGACCATGAAGTAGAATAAGAGCAGGAGCAGTAGGTATCAATGCCTCAGCAGCAACAGCTCTGACATCATCATCAGCATCCTCTAAACCAGTTTTACAAGCAGGAAGAACACTATGAAGCAATTGTGGAAGCATTTCCTAAAGTCCAAAGGCTTGGAATTCAGAAGAAATGAATGAAATTTACTAGAAACTCAAGCCACAAGCATGCAATAAAAAATTACACACTACCTAAACCCCATTCTTCACCAAAGTGAGTACTACTTGCACAGACACATGACAGAATAGGGAGACAAAAACTATTAATTAAGTGTACCAGCCGAACTGCCACCAGATACTTTATACCCAAAAGGCTCCCATGGCGAACCTCCCACTCATGCCTGTACTGAAGAACAGCAAAAGAGGCTGTTTAGAGAAAGTCATAGCAATAAATAGACTACTGTGTTTCATTTGTACCTGCATTTGCAGTAATTTGTTCAGAGTTTCATGAACCAAAGATGGATGCATGAACTTGAGCACAGTACCCAAAGCTTGAGCACAAGTTTCCCTTACGGGGGGCAACAACTTGATCTGAAACATAATCTCCAAAACTGCAAATGTTGGTCAAAACATTAAGTTGTAGGAACACTAAGCCACAAACAATCAGTTTATGTAAAGAAGAGTCAAGAAAAAACTGCCAATCTGACACAGAACACAACTCTATCAGTCAGTCAAATGACAACTTCTATTATGGAACTAATTATCTTCTTAGTGACATAAATTACTATAGTTTATTTTGAGATTAGGCCCAACAGTTCATTATGTCATCAGGTCAACCATATTTAGATAAGTAAATATACAGTAAAACTACATAACCACAAACTACCAGTCTGGTTCAAAACACAGCTCGTTATGGTTAATCAAATGACAACCTCAATTATGAAGCGCTAATTATCTTCTGACTGACTAGTAAATTACAACAGTTTATTACATGATTAGGTACTACAGTTCATAAAGTAATTAGGTCCACCATATGTACAATATGTATGAAGTAAAACTATTTCACCACAAACACTCACAAAATAAGCCAGTCCAAACTAAAAATTGAAAGAGCACATATTTATTACCGATCTAGTGACAGCACACAGAGGAAACAAATGGCACAATCTTAAAGGAATTCCCAATTTTTACTGCAGGAATATCTTCCTAGTTTCATCAGCTGCATCAGCTTGCAATCCTCGGGAAAAATCGTGGGCACCTCCCTTTTTAAACCGGAGTTCTAATCTTGAAACACCGGATTTTCCTCAATGCTTTCAGCCTTTGGTTCATGAGGCAATTTTACATCGAGCTGCAGGTCAGAATCAGGCTTAACAGAACCCATGAGGAAAATTCCGTTTAGCTGATCTGCTTCTTGACTAGGTTGTTTAAAATCCAAGTCACCTGTCAAATGCATTGCACTTGTATGAACATCTCTTTCATCTTTAACCTTTAGTTTCTTGGACTCTAGTCCCACATCACAAACTTCGACCTCAACATTGAGATCAATATTCTCACGTGGCCTTTTTTCCATCGGGTCCAAGTCTCCTAGCGTTTCCTGGATAGGCAGTTCACTGACACTTTCTATGCTTAAGTAGGGTGCATACATCCCAACAGAACCAGCTTGATGTGTAAATATTTCTCTTAAAGCCGTAACACTACCATGGCGCACCTCCCAAACTGAAACAAATGAAATGAAAAAATAAAAATATATAACAGAGCACAACAGACTTACAGAGAGGTAAAACATAGGTTCCCAACAGGCAAAAACATACAAGATGCTTACTAGGATCAAACATGTCATGGATGAGTTGTTCAACAAATTGACAGAATGGCCATCTTTCACTGCCATCCTGGTCCAAGTTGTCATCATCAACCGATTCCACCTGGGATATTAGAAACACGTCTAGCATGAATTTCTAGCATTACACACGTAAATATTTGTTCAGCGTCCCATAAGAAACAACAGTCAGCATGAATATAAGTTCAAAAAAAAAAAAAGAACACCTTAACATTGGAACTCATTGTGTCCTGATATGCACCCTTTGTTGTCACAGAGTTCTGTAGCTGTTGGAATTCAAATTCATCTTCTTCAGTCCACCCTTTTGACTGATCTTTTGCATTTACTTTAGCTTTTCGCTCTAGTAGGTTCAATTCTCTAGCACTCGGCCTTTTAAAATAAAACTTAGGTATCATATTTGCAACCTTATGATCAGCACGCTGTCCAGAATGAGATGCATAATAGCCTTGATTTATGCCATTTCCATAAGAAGAAGTCTTCTGAAATACAAGATCTTCATCTCTGATCATATCAGAGACATCCATGAACTGCTCACATACATCCAAACCTGAGAAGAAACCATGTAAATGACCAAAAACATGAAAACACTGAACAATGTCGTTAAAGATAAAAGCAATGAAAAGTTATGATGGATAAAAACCATATCCTATCTGTAAGCAAGACAGGCAAATGTAAAAAACAAAATAAGAAACAATACGTTTTCAAATGGCCTTTGTCTCATGTTCAAACACATAAAAACATAAAGGTAACATCCCCCAGTAACAAAGGCAATGAGTAAAGCCTGGGAGGAAATAAACCAGAACATCCAGTATTTAAAAGAAAATTTCTCATGTATCATTAAGCTTACCATTCCTTTTTAAAAAAAGGCATAAAAAACAGCAAAGTTTAACCAAATCCATGATTCACATACCTTTTAAATTAATACAGTAGTCACTCTGTCAAAAAAGCACAAAGTAGGGCACACAATTTAGAAGAGATTTTAAAAAGCATACCCAATCGGCAACGAAGATTCTGTTTCTGACGAGCTAATCTCTCAGCAGAGTTCTTGTTATCCATTGCTGGATCATATTCCTGAAACATTGCAGCTGAAAATCATTGGTTCTTCACCAAAAACATAACATAAAAAATAAACTGCAGTCAATTACCCAAGTTTTCCTTAAAGAAAATAGAAGTTTTTAAATTAACAAAGTAGCACAGCTGAGGGCTCTAAATAATTGCAGTATTCATTTACCACATTAAAACATTCTTATTTTTTGAACAATTAACTTTCTTGTATTAAGAAAAATCTTACTATGTGAATTGAACTTTAAGTAATTAACTATAAGATGCATATCCTACTGAGAACGTCATCGTAACTTTCTTAAGCTTGGATGGGAGAGAAGCCCGTTATGAGCCATGTTTAAGGAGTTCTTATTCATTGGTGATGGCCATACGAGATGTGTCAATGTGTCTTAAGCTTCTTAAAGCAGCTAACCATTTCATGAAGGCCAAAGACTGACCAAGAATGTAAACAGCAGACGATGAGATGGAGTAGTGGAATATTGAAAATTTGTGGTATGGGATATGGGTTTTTAGTGATTTTGGTTTACAATCCCACACAAGGAATAAGACTGGTTGATGAAGAAGTTTTTGAAGACATGAAGATGGAGAAAGCTTCAGTTCATTTCCAGGTTCATTTGTAATATACATGAAAGTGCCTGGCATTCTAAATTTCTGAATGCTTAATGACACGTCAAGAAATATTTCATTCCAGCCTGATTCATCTACTCTACAATCCTAGACCAACCTTTTGCCTTGGCATTTTTAAACGAACATAAAAGCCTTCTCTTGAAGCTAAAAATACGATACACATTTGATGCATATGACCAAAATCTATGACCCATTAATTCATCAATCTCTTTCAGTTTACTTTCAACTAGAAATATAAAAAAAAAAATACAAAGGCCACAACCTACCTGCCCTACAGAAGCCAGCAACGGAGGTCCAAACTCCAACACCTTAGCAATGTCAAAACTGAAATGAGAACATACAATACTCAGAAACAAAAACCATAAGTTCTTGAATATAGCCTTGCTCAGTATTCCCATCATTATCTTCATTAATATCAACAGTTCAAACTAGCCACATTGCACCCGTGCATTTTTTACCACCAGACAATTCTTCTGAAATTAAAATTCATTTTACAAGTTTCGTGCAATAAAAAAATTATGAAAAGCATTAAACTAGATTCCCCCTCTTAATTCAACCACCCAAGCAATCTTGATAGAATGTTAAAGGTATGCTAAAAATCTCTCACAAATCTAAATATCTCCAGGATAGCTAATCCGAGTTTGACATGTTAGCATCTAAACATGTAACACACTGTTATGTGTTTCGTGTTGACAGACAAGTTTCAGGAGAACTAGCAAACATGCACAAGCATAAAAATTGAAGTTAATAGAGACAGACAAAGACCTTTGAAAAGTTAGAGCCGTGGCAGATGAAAAGTCATAGTTTGAACATTCCATCATCATTTTCTCTTTGACGTGATCATTTACTCCAACTGCTGACAATTCTTTCTCTATCCATTTAGATAGTTATTTTAGAGTAGCATGATTTACATTTTCCGCGGTAGAACCTATAGCATGAGCAGCAGCAACCCTTGTATCCCAGTTTTTACTACGCAAGTACTGAGAAACCTACAGTCAAAAAACACACCAATGATAAAATAAGTTTTCTGAATAATGAAAAAAATGAATTTCCAAAACCACATAAATGAAAGATCATCACAATTATCTTGCCACATAATCTCCAGTAATGGAAAAATACAACCAAAATACCTTTTTTAGAAGGGAATTCAAGTCTTGTGGATGGGTTTTGGCTATATCACCAATTTGACGAGCAGCTGTTAACCTGGTTTCTTGGGTTGAGCCAGCTTTTATCCAGTAAAGGACAAACCAGATAAAATCTTTGTCAATGTTATCATGGTTTTTCTTTTTATTCACAAGATAACAAATGAATAGTGTGATTATTCTATCTAAGAAGTATTTCTCACAAACAAGGTAAAAGAATTGCCTCATATAGAACAGAAAGGATAAAATCCAATAAAGTGAGCAGTCTATGAAGTGCCAGACAACTTTGCATAGAATAAACCTTTCATTCGGATAGCCAGAAAGTCATACAGTGCTTCCTGAAAATTCCAAGATACAGCCCTGTTATGTATGAACTACCATCTCGGTTTTATAAATGGTCTCAACAACAAGACATTGTAGCTGCCTCCATCTACCAGAAACTAAAGCATAAATCTATTCAAGACCAACTTTATTGACATATGCAAGCAGAAGGCAAAGGATTCAACTATGCATGATAAGAACATGCAGTTATATTGAAACTTAAAAAAACATTCACGTACGATGAGTAGAAAGCAACATCAGGAACACTTAAATCACTGCATATCAATAAAACTTCATGAACTTAGAATGAAAAGTGGCACAGACAAATTAACCAAATGACTTTTCCAGCACTCAGATTGATTTTCATTCTGAAGGAAGTGTCTAGTAACAATTTGAAAAAATAAAATATCAATCCAAAATCATTACAGAAGCTTTCTCGTAAAATTCTCAAACATATGAGAAACCCTAAATTAGCATTTGCTGACACTAATATTTCAAAAATGAAAACAAATTGTTCTGCCACTCATGTGAATGTGCCAAAAATGCCTCAAACGGACTTGCATGCTACAACTTCGCAGCCGTCCAAGATTCTGCAAACTGCCCTGTTCCTACATGAGTTTCAGTGCTGCTTAATTTTGGTTACACTGACTAGTACTTATTCGATATTTCTAATACCTTTCCAACACAAACATTATGGAAGAAGAACAACAATTCCTAACATCAAAGCCAAGAAAGCAAAGATTCCACAACATCAAAATTTACAACAAAGCGACACCTGGGCAAAAAACTCCCAACAAGACAATCCTACCCCCACGTTCCACCATCGACATAGATCACCATTCATCCACAAAATCCGACCAACTAAACTCACTGCCGCTCACACACCAAAAATCTAGATCAGAAAGCAACCCATTCTCAATCAATCAAAAAAATACACACGTAAAAGCTAAGTGCACCAACAATATCAGAATCAACAACAACAACAATCGCATCAATTCGGCTCCATTAAAGAACAAAACATATATTGCCGATCAATGCAACAAAAAAAAAAAAAAAGAACGGCCGGGAGATCAATCGAGAATGGCGGCGACCGTTTGAGGCGGGGAAGCAGCCGGATTGAGGGACCGGCCGGCGATGGGAGGCGGCAATGGGGAGGAGGAGAAGGCATGGGGAAGGGGCTCGATTGCCGTTCTAAGAAGGCGTCCGGGAACGTTTTTGTTTGGGAATTTTGCTGTCATTTTCAAAAATTGTGATGGAAGGATTTGCTGATTAGTTTAAATCTTTTTAATTACGTGTGTTTAAAATTTTAACTAAAATAATTAAATTATTTTTTCAATTAAAGAAATTTAAATTAATATTACAGAGAATTTATTATAGCACTTGCCCGAACAAATATCTAGCCATGTTGTAGTTGGGGGTGTAAATTACTTGAACCGAACCGAACATTTTTTGTAAATGAGTTGAGTCAAAACTTGTTTAAAATTTATGATATTTGGGCCTCACTCGTTTATTTTCAAGTTGAGCTCAAACCGAGCTCGAGCCAAACAAATATTTGTACTTTATTTGTACTCAACTTATATAAGATCAAAAAAAAAATTTTAATACTGTATAAATTTAATATGACCTTAATAGCATTTACGAGTCGAGTTGAGTTGAATATTTTTTCAACTTTGAATACATCGAATTCGAATTTCAAGCTAAACCGAACACTTTATAGCTGAAGTTTTGTTCGTTGTTCAATGAACTTATCCATTTTAAATCGAGTATTTTTTTTAGCACAAAATTAACGAGCACAAGCTGAGCCAAATGCAAAAAATTTACAAACAGGTTTGACTCGTTTACACCCCTAGTTGTAGTGTTTGGAACAGAATTTTTTATCCTAATATTAAAATGTTTTTATATGAGGACATTACTTGATAATAAAAATGAAATGTAGTATATTTGTAGGAAATAATATATTTTGTAAATGTTATAATTTTTAAATTTTATTTTATAAGTTAACGTTCTATTTTTTAATGTATTTTAAGTATTATTAAATAAAAATCATATTTTTAAGTGATATTAGCGGTAATTTGATTTTAAAGTCCACATGTAACTAGTTTAGATCTCGTGCACTATGTGTGACTGGTTTAAGAGATAGAATCTGGTTGAATGAAGACATAGATTATAATTAATTAGTTATTTTTATTTTTATCTTGCATTTGGATTGGTTAAAAGTCTTGATTTTTAATTGTTGTTTGATTTTTTACAGATATATCAATAATAAGAGTTAATTACGTAGTAATCAAATAGATTGGTTCTCCATCAACATAAAGTTTCAGGAGTTAGTTCTTATCTTATGGGGCAAAAATCATTGTTGTCGATTAGAATATAATAATATATAGCCAAGATTGTGATTATTTTTTGAACAAAAAAAAAAGATAATTATAGGCATTTTGGTTTTGATAATAAAACGAGAGTATATATAAGTTTCTAAAGTATGTATTAATTTTTCATACATGAGAACGAGTTGTATCTAAAGATTAAATTTTGATTTTTTTTTTCTTTACCTTTTAAAAGTTAGGCAGAAAAATACATAACAAGAGATGTAGCTAATAATAAAAGAATATTTCACCTAAATATTTTATATTAAAAAACTAAAATTTAAAACTATAAAAAATGATAATTTATAGTTTATTTAATTTAAAAAATATTATCTTCTATCCATCTAACATGCCATTGAAATTGAGTAAAACCCAACTTTTTTTTGACTGCCTATTTACCTTATTTCGAGGATTAATATGTTTTTTAAATAGATTTGGCATTTAATCCTTGAACTTCAAAACTCTTGTATCAGGTTACACTTGAGTAATTCTTTAAGACAGGAAAACTAATATTCTTCTACAGGTTGATGATTCGATAATTACCACAAAATTTGGATTTCAGCTTTTGATCATTACATAACCATCAAAAATATTTGAAAGAACTCTCAAAACTCTATCATCAAAGTTTATCTAGAGATTCAGACCAAGCAAATTATATTTTTTCATTGCAAGAATGAGCATTTAGTAGTTACTAAGTTTTTCATTTTTTAAACACCTTATGAATCCCAAAGAAGTGTCTATTCAAGATGATCCAATCCATTCGTGGCACAGGTATAAGCTATAAGTGCCACATTATGTGCTGATTGTTTTTTTTTTTCATGTTGGTGTTTGGAGATAGAGCTACACATATGGTTGCAATTGCCATCAGACAAATATTAAGAAAGGAGAATATATTTTGTTTTTTTTTTGGGCATTGACTTAATTAGATATGTACAACGAATGTGGGCATTTGGCATTCAACTTATGAGACAAGTCCTTGTAATTGTTCTTATAATTCAATACATACATAGACAATATCATTTTTTTTAGACATGGATCATTTTTGCCTGGTAGGTCTTCACAATATCTTTTCATGTACAGCGAATGTAGCACATAAATCTGGGAAGCCTGCAACTACCCATATCAGTTCTTAGACAATTCACTAGATTTCTTGTCTTTGATGTCCCTTAATTTGAAGATTAAACATAAGAAACCATAGTATATACGCCATACTTTCACATGCAAGCAAACTTGATTTCTTTATCATCAATTATTTGAAAAAAAAAGATGGGTAATATTAATATTTCCCAATCACAATCATATGGTGGGAATCTGATAATAATTTGGAAATTATATGATACAGCTGTTCATTATACTTGATCCAATCTTACCATGTATTATCCATAAATTTAATCGAGTTAAATGGACTGTTTACTTTCTAAATTGGTTAAGGGTAATTCCTTGTTCTAATTGACCCATAAAAGAAGTAAAAAACACACACTGGCTAATTGATCAATTAGGTGCACATTATACATCTTTGGTATCCCAAACCCCCAAACATAAAACCTCTAATCTCATATTATATGATAATAAGTTCATGCACTTTCTGATAATTGTGGCATAGTTATCTATTAAGAAATTGACACCCCATACTTTTTCCTAGTTGGACTCCTCTGATTCACAATCTCTCTATATATTCCCTCTCCTTAAACTATGTTTATTTGGCGTCCACTATATTACACAGACTATCATTATAAGATATCTCATATCTGTATAATAAAATAACACAAAAAAAACCCTCCTCTGCTTGTTCTTTCATCACAAAAAAACATATAATCTGCTTCAAACGACAAAGCTGGCCAGCCTCTAGGGGGACCAAGGAATCCTCCCCTTACCCATTATTCCACCGCTCAAGCTTGTCAACGAGCTCCACCTCCACGTCTTTCTTGTGCACCATTTCATGCAGCCCCTAATGAAGCTTCCTCAAAACCCACCTTTAATACTTGGGTCTGATTAAATAACAGTCCCATTGGGTGGTGGTCTGTTTTATTTGGGCATATACAAAGATCATTACATATTTTACATATTAGATAGAACAAGTCTGTGCCCATTATTTCTTGCAAGTTCCATGCTTCCCTTGATCAATCATGGATGCCACTTTACATTAGTGGGCATGATCTGGCAGGGTATCTTTGCTTGGGATATAAGTCTCTTCCCCTGCAGCTCGTCCATTCTCCGACACCGGCCTTGTCTGATCATCAAACATCTTTTGCTGCGTGGTGTTGTGTTGTATTTATTTAGCATTGTTTCTATCAAGAAAAGAGACCATTGTGACATGGGTAGGCAACCTTGCTGTGAGAAGGTCGGGTTGAAGAGAGGTCCGTGGACTCTGGATGAAGACCAGAAGCTCATGAACTTCATCCTCAACAATGGCATTCATTGCTGGCGTTTGGTTCCTAAACTTGCAGGTAAGTTGTTGTTTGAATCAGCTAATGCATTGATCATATGTTTGATCATTAAATTTTGCCAAGTCTAATGTATGTATTTCTTGGGTCGGCAATGCTATTTATTTCTTGGGTCGTCAATGCTATGTGAAGGTCTGATGAGATGTGGGAAGAGTTGTAGATTAAGGTGGACTAATTACCTGAGGCCTGATCTTAAGAGAGGAGCATTCACAGATGCGGAAGAGAATCAAATCATTCAACTTCATTCATGTCTTGGCAACAGGTTCATCAATTCGATTAAATGAAAGGAAAAAATTATTTTAATCCAAAAAAAGTTTGTGGCAATTGCTTTCCTTTGACGTATATATACTCTATTCTTGGTATTGAAGTACCTTGAAATTGATCATGTGTAGGTGGTCGAAGATTGCATCACATTTTCCTGGTCGAACAGACAATGAGATTAAGAACCATTGGAACACTCGGATAAAGAAGAGGCTCAAACTTCTTGGCCTAGACCCTGTGACACACAAGCCAATTGAACGTGAGCAAGAGAACTGTGAGCAGAAAGGTGATGAAATGATGTTAAAAGACTCTATTTCCAAGTCTGAACCAGAGTTGAAGGACATGAAAATTTCTGAAACTACGCAAATAAAAGATACGGTAGAACCCAAATGGAGCCAATTAGCAGCTTTCTCTGGTTGGGAGTTGGAGAAGGTAAGCAATCAACAATACAACAATGGACAACTATGGGAGGAGTATAGCGAAGATCTGGTCAAAACGCAAACAAATGCACCTAGCAGTTGCAGCACTTCGTTATCTCTAGAAGATAATACAGGCTACCATCCTTATATGGGGGAGGCATGTTCAAATTATCTCATGGAGAATTATAAGTTTTTATGGTCTGACTGCTTGGGACAAGTTCCTTTTAATTTGTATGGCCAACATCTCTTGGATGAAGCTTTCTATCTGGGAAACAATCAATAAGATTGTGAGAGTGACTCCCTCTTGGTTCGTTTGAGGATTATTTTTATTTCCGTTTCTACCCATTTCAATGTAACTACAAACCTGATTGTTATGATGACTTCATTTGGTCTCCTTTTGTTTCTTCAATTACATGTTAGCTTGCCTAGCAAAACCATTTTGGTTTATCAGACTAAATGCCAACTTGGCATTGGCTGGCCTGGCCTCCTTCAAGAATACTAGTCAATTATTATTATTAAAAAAAAAACAACCGTGAGACACTTAGCTGGTAGTTTATACATTTTTTTTATAGCGTGTTATATAACCACTATTTAATTGACTTGCAATGACAGAGAACTAATAGGAAGGTAAATACAAATAACAACGAAGCTTCATGAAGTCATATGCAGTTATAGAACACACATCTCCCAGACGGGAGACAGGCACGCATGTGGATGACGATAGTTGTACGAAGCACTAAGACATCATCTTCTTAAAACGTGGTTCAGTTTTAGCATCACAATTGTTGTATAAAAAACATGCAAAAGTAAAAAAATATCCGGTAGAAACCAACGTCGAGAAAAGCCAATAATTTTTTTTGGGTCTCACCTAATGACTTCATCGAGGTCGAAGATGCTTGTCCTAATAAAAAATGGGCGAAATATTTACCAGCAGTTTGCTTATTTTCCTACAGGTTGAACTTAGATAACATGAATAATAAATACGCCCTTCCATTGCATCTTTTTACCATCGTTTGAAGCATGATAGACATTAAATAGAAGAAATTTTTCATGTTGAATCTGACAATCATTGGTCGTGACATCCCATAAAGTGGGAAAGTGCAGCGAGTTTCAAAGGACAACTACAGAGAATTAGGATAGGAGCATAAAACAAATTTCCAAACGAGCAACCTGCAACCGTCAAATCTAACAATGTAACTTACCAAAGGCTTGCATAAGGTCCTGGTTTGATCCAAAATATCACAGTGGTACAACCCAAAGCCTTTCATAGATCAATAACACGTGATAACTTCTGAATTCTGTTCAATAAGGAATCCCCTTGCTTGATAGTCTCCTGGTACAGCGCATTCTTGGCATCAGGTCTATTAGTTTCAAGAACAGCAGCCACACGGTCAATTTTGGCATGAAGTTTGCCTGCCGCAATAAAGCGGGACAGCTCCCTGAAAAATGTAGCAATACACAACGGCCAATCGTGTTTAGTAAAACTATGTCGCAAGACAAAGACAATGATGCAGTAATTATAAATGAATTAATATAGATAATGGCCAAAGATAACAATGCATTTTGCACAAGGGACAGGGGATTACAGATCAATGAAGTCCACAGACATTCCAAATGCTGCAGCCATAGCTTCCATTGTCACACTCTTATAGGACTCCAAAAACTGGGAGTATACTACAGTCCTTGTTTCTCTCATGTAATATCGGAAGTGCGGTTGAAGATAACGGTCAAGTTTTATCTGCTCTGTTATTGCAGCTGAAAACAAAAGAAGCACCCAGCAAAAACAGGTCCAATTACATTTAACTTTCTTGACACGAGAAATGACAACTTTGCCTACCAGTCATCGCTTAAAAGTTTTGAGAGCTCACCAAATGCCACAAAGAAAGATTTATACTGGCACTCATAAAGAGAATTCAAGAACACAGACAGATT
Organism: Piper longum; assembly: GCA_032619315.1. NCBI lineage: Eukaryota > Viridiplantae > Streptophyta > Magnoliopsida > Piperales > Piperaceae > Piper > Piper longum. The sequence goes on along the minus strand of JAVDBV010049137.1, from coordinate 17,514 downwards.
AGGCACTTTATTGATGACAGTAAGAATCTCTGGGGCATCCACAACCTGTACAAACAAAAGTCAAAAGTAAATATAAAGCCCCACAAACTGATACACAATTGCACAGAAGTTTTTCCCTTCCAAACCTGATACAGACCTTCTGTTTAAGAGAGACTCTATCAAGTGAGATTACACTGGCAAGCACAGTGTAGAAGATGAATGTGTCATATGAGAATAGTTCATAGGTTGTAAATGTAGATATTGAGTCCAAAAAGAGGTCTGCAGCCTTTTTAAAGTCCCTCGTGGACATGAAGTACAGCCCTTCATACACTTTCAACCGGTTTTTCCTCTCCCAATCACCTCCCTCCTCAAATAACCTGACAATTGGGAAATGAACAAACAGCAGTCAAGTATATTTAAAGAATAAAAAACACTTCAACACAAACAAGGTGAAGGCAACTAGACATCAAAAGTACGTCAGCATGCTTACTTCTTAGCTTTCTCAATGCTTTTGTTAATTAGATCAAAATCCATTTTAAAGAAGCCAAGCTGAAGAGTATAAAACACCAAATCCATCTTCTGCCCAACAGCGACTGTTTTACTCTCAGTTACCTTAAGTTGTTCCAATGCTTTTTCCTGAAACACATAAAACATAGCCAAGAAAATTTCACGAGATAGTACAAATTTTAATGTAGAGTAGCAAATTTAACATGTTATCGTTCTAATTATTGCCTTGTCACTTATCCTCATATAAAACAAGGACTTTGCCAAGTGAGCTTCTCGCACTTCACTCTCGCCCAAGTTTTCCTCAGCATCAACAATCCTGCCCAAAGAGAATGAGCATAAAGCATTGCACATAAACATAAGTTAAGAGAATTTACAAACCAAAACAGAACAGAAAAGCCAAACAGATATGGCAGCAAACTGTTTTCTGGAAATGTATCACAAACCAATTTCCAATTACCACCCTGAAAAATCGGTTAAAACACCATTTTGGCTGCTTAAATAAAAGCCAAAGAAAATCTAAAGAACGAGAAAGTAAAGCCTAGCGCTTCTATTTGCTACTATTCTTTCATTGCGTAGACATCCGCATATCTTTAGATTTATAAGACTCAGTGCTATAAATCTTATGCACCTACGAAACAACTTGAGTTCTAGCTACAAAATTTCCACACAGAAAGTGATCACAGTTTCTCTACCATGCCACTAATCAATATACACTGCTCACATTCATCTATACTGTAGCATACACAATTTTTTACGCGCACACACCCACAGATTGTACAATTTCCAACAAATTCAATCCTGCAATTTAACATCAATCAAAATAAAAGAAAAAACATTGGTTAAAGCAATATTGTTAGAGAACAAGAAAAACTTACTTTTCATCAAGCCTTTTCAGTTCCTCCTCGAAATTCCCACGCATCGAATCCAGAAGCCCTTGATCAAGCTCCAGCACAGACGCATCCACCAACGACTGATACAACGGCGCCATCTCTGCACACAACACCCCCGTCCATCACACAACAAGTTCAGAAAAAAAATAAAGAACCAACCTTTCCAATCAATGTAGACAAAAAAATATCGAAAAAACAACAAATTTCCAAACGAGCTCGACTACCATCGGATTTGATCGCGTCAAGGACCTCTTCTTTGAGTCGGACCTTGTCGAGGTCAGCCACATCGGGGTGATCGAGTAGGAAAAGCTTGTGCGCCAACGCCAGGTGTGGCTGCTGCTTTCCTTCCTCACCTTCCATGGCCCCGCCGCCGCCGAACACCGAATCACCGGTAAACGTTGCACCTTTATCGCTTCATAGGGCGGATACCGTCGCCGGAGGAGCTTCCCGGCGGCCGGACAAGATGAGTTTCGGACGGCGGCGGAGAAAGTTCATCTTGAGGAGGAAGAGGATGATGAAATGACGGAAAGAGCCTTGGCTCTTTCTACCGGATTGGACCGGCTCGTGTATTATAATTGGGCCTAAAATAATAAAAGCCCACTTTCGGCCATTTTGAAAAGCCCAGTATTTTTATCGCATTATCCTTTGGAGGCCCATTGCAATGCGCTACACTTAATCCCGATTATTTTTTATGGAATATGCTATCCATCCTTAATATTATCATCATTTTTTTAAAATACAATTTTGGATGGTTTTAGATCAAACTTCAATTTCTAAGTAAATTAAGATTTATACTTTAATCTTTGACTGTAAATTATGTTTTTCATTCGCGGTCAGTGCACAGTGCACCTCATTTATGCCTTTCTAACGCTTCTATGGCTTATTATTTTCATGGTTAAATAATCAGCTGAGATTGGTTCAATTAATTTTCTGGAACAGTATCTGTTCCAAGCCCTTCCCTTCTCTACCATGATAGCTTCTAAGAAAGTACTAATTAAACTCTTAGGACTTGTGGGTCTTGATGAGAATTAATTTATCTTGATAACTATTCTTGTCCTCCTTAAAAGTGGGAGCCTTTTGTATTGGTTACACCTCTTAGTATTGAAGAGAATGGCTGTATATTCCTTCGTTCTCTGATACTTTTCAACAAAGCATATTAGTTATGTGCCTATTTTTCAACCTACATAAGCTGGACTTGCGACTGATACAATGAATTGGGCAGGTGAATGCCTATTCCAGTCCACCCAAAGAAATGTAACTGTGAACACTCTATTAATTGGTTTATTAATGAAGAAATACATCTTCATACGTGAATACTTGGTTTTGATATTGCCTCTGAGGTGCTTCTAGGTGGAAAATAAAACATTTCCACAATACCCATCAATACAATAATGTGATAAACTATTCATCAAAAAGGTCCAAAATGAGGGGGGGGGGGGGGGGGTGGCAAAGTGTCTCGAGGTGGTTATCCCATTTTTACTTATGGCA
>JAVDBV010049137.1:0-12196 GCA_032619315.1 Piper longum | reverse complement strand
GGAGGGCCCTATATATAGAAAAAAAACCTCTCCCCACTTCCCTCCCAAAGTGATGTGGGATTTTGCAATCCCATACAACAATAAGTTCATTAAATGATCCCAAGAACAAATGCCAAAGAGACTGTACCCATAACTTATATTTTTATAGACTCAAAAGGCTGGTCAGTAAAAGGCCAATCTGATCAAATGGGCGGGGATGAATTGGATCCCACACTGTTTAGGAAGACAATTAAAGGCGCTGACAGTTAAACACTCGACAGTTGTAGAATTAGGATATTGTAAGAAGCATAAATGATTCTATTATAATGTAAGATCAGAAAGAAGAGTGAGTTTATTCTCATTCCAAAGTCTCGCCCATCTTCCACTGATGATGTCAAACCCACAACTCGAGTGAGATATGAGACAAGGGAATCCCGACTTATGTATATATAGTTTTCTCAATTTTTCTAGTGAGATGTGAGACAGGGGAAGTAGATTCACACTCACCACAAGTGGTGCACGTGCCAATCAAAGCAGGTTTTGGGTTGGTGAACAAGTCATTCAATTCCTGATAAATCCTAACTACTCTACATGTTGAATTCTTCAAACCTAAAAAAGTGTGGAGAATTATAGGTACTGCAATGCAGCGCATGTCTAAACTTGTAGATTTAAAAAGTACTGAAGGCGTCTTCTCAAGAGTACTCGACTTCTATGCTCAGGGTCATGAGTTATACTGAGAACGTAAAAGGCTTTACGATAATTAATTTTTTCGAGCATGAGATAGTATGAAAATACTGAGGCATCTAATAAGTTCGGAATAAGACGCTGTTCAAACCGAGGCTTATGGGTCTTGATTAGTGGCCTTATGAGTGATTATGTTACATAAGAATATGATTGATTTTATTTAACATTATCTTTCATGTGTCAGTTTGATTATTTAGTTATTTTTAAACGAGTAACACTCGTTATTGACTTTTTCGTATTATATATATGTATATATATAGGTGAAAATGTAAATGACTAAGCATTGTCAAAACTACGGAGGAGCACAACTTACACACATGTACCTGTCAGAATGAAATGAAATTTGTGGCGTGATGGTTTGCTATGATGAATAGAATGATATAATATTTTATTGCAAGAAATGTTGGCGTTGAAACTATGATATGATATGTGAATGTTGACTATCATGAATAGAACTATACAAAATAAATTAACGGGGTCAAGACTCGACTAAAAATAATTAAAATGATTATAATGTGAATGTTATGTAAAAGTTATAATGTTTGACATTTTTTTTGTCATAAATACGTATTATTATTATTGACAGGGTAGCCTATATTACACTTTTAGGAGAGACTCCGTCCTTTTTGTTTTCAATTTTTTTTTTTTAACTTTTACTAGTTTGCTTTGTTTTTAATATGGATGTCATAGCATAACATTCGTATAGAACAACATTAGAACCTAACACATTGAATGTTTCATCACCGTTTTGAGACACTAGGGTAGATCTAAGTTAGTCTAACCAAATTAAGTAGGTTACCTAAATAATTTGGTTATTTTTTATTTGGTTCACTGGCAACCCAAATTGGGGTGTCTTATGCATAACAAATCAACTCCTAGAAAGACAACCAACTATTATGCCTTCGTATTCATCATATAGAACTAGCTAATTTATATTCCTTTGTAGACAGTTGATTTCTATTTCAACTACCTTGTTACACAACAATCATTTGATGGCCCCTATTCGTTAATTTAAAGATTCGCTGCAATGACAAAAATGTTGAAACTTCCATTCATTTTCCATTAATTAACATAAAAATTTATGGGTCACTTTGTTTCTTACATGTAACATGATATTGTGTTGTACAAGTAATTCGGGCAATACAATATTCTAGTCGCGATGCGGTGCAGATGACAACGAAAACAACGATGATGCAAATTAGCATGTGCAAAGCAAATGGTAGATATCTGACACAGGAAGGGGGATTAATTACAAAAGCTTGCTTAGTACTAGAGGAAGCTTAAAGCTTAATGGCAGCATCCACGGTCATGCTTTCTCTCTCCCACCCGAGATTCTCATTTCCACTCTCTCTAAAGCTTAAAGCCACTTTCCCCTCACAGCCCATATATGAAACAAAACCTTCCCTCCACCAGCATGCATACCATATAACACGGCCTATATATAATATACGTGTAGCATGTAAGCTATGGTCAGGCCACTCTACCGTTAAACAAACCGCTCAAACATCCTCCTCCTTCACTTGGACTGTTGTTGCTCTCTATAGCCTATACTCACATGGAAAGTGGTTCGCCGTCTCCAAGGGCCGACGCCTTCCCAGCCGGCCTGCGGGTGCTAGTGGTGGATGATGATCCAACATGGCTCAAGATCCTCGAGAAGATGCTCAAGAAGTGCTCGTACGAAGGTAAGAGCTGGCTGTTTCTGAGGTGTGCATGGTGGTCTGGTTGCTAGTCCTGATCTGGGTCTGTATTGAAATCCTTGGTTATTGACATATTGTGTTGTTGGACTTGGTGGTGCTGCAAACTAGAGGGTTTTGGATGATTGGTGCATATGGTAGCTGGTCTTGTCTTTTTTTTCTGAGTAGAGATATGATTTGCATGATGTGGGGTTTTGAGTATTGTTTGGTTATTTGTCTGTAATTTGTTGTATATTCGCTAGGTTTTTCAGTGCATTGCTTGGGAAGTACTGGAAAGGTAGCTTGCCTTGGATTTTTTTCTTGTTAAGATTGTGTTTATATATAATCAAGTAATTATTGCTGGGAACAATTTTTAGATTTAATTATCACTTAGGAAGAAATGAAATACATGGAAACGATGATGGCTGCCAACTGCTTGTTACTTCCCTTGGGACTACTGACAAGGTCCCGAGAGGTTCGTCTAGCGCAAATGATTTTTAGGGTGGTTGGAATTTCTGAGATTCTTGGTCAGATCATGTTATCTGCTAGCTGGTATATTTGCCATTCTGAATACTGGTTGAAGATACAAGAATGTGTTGGTTATTTGAAAAAGACACAATATAACAATGTTACATATTGAAAATTTTGTCGTTATTTTTTCGTTTCAGAATAATAAGCAAGAATCTTACTTTAAAATCATGAACAGAGTTTGGAGGTTTTTTATGCATACACATTTTGTTTATCACCTCAATTTTTCTCCTAGAAGAAGCTAACGATAATCTTGTATTTATCTGATCCATTTTTCGGCGATTTGAAAAAGCACTTGAATTTATATTTCAATTCAAACAGACTGGAGACATAAGAATGTTAAAAACAATTGTGGAAGAGCTCTGGTTTGCAGTAAAGATGTTATACTTGTAAATTATGGGGCGCCTTATAATTAAAAATGTTTTATACACTCAACCATCGTAGTATCTTCCTCCAACTCCCCTGTCTTACTCAGCCCAATTTGAAGTTAAATAACAGATCGCGTTGGTAGTTCATAAAATCCTTAATTTTTTTTTTGCATATGTGAATTGTTCACTTTTAGTGTCGATGAAAATGGCCTGTTCTGGATGTTGCAGTTACCACATGTGGTTTAGCAAGAGTTGCTCTAGATATGCTTCGCGAAAAAAGGGATCGATTCGATATTGTGATTAGTGATGTTAACATGCCTGACATGGATGGTTTCAATCTTTTAGAACAAGTTGGCCTGGAGATGGATCTACCTGTGATCAGTATGTAATTTGTTACAAGTATCACTTTATCCCATTTTTTTTTTCGATGTAAGAATCTGATGCTGTTTATTTATACTGATCATTGATGTGGAGGAATATTGATAACTTTGAACAGTGATGTCTGTTGATGGAGAAACAAGTAGAGTCATGAGAGGTGTTCAACACGGAGCCTGCGATTACCTTCTCAAGCCTGTTCGCATGAAAGAACTTCGAAACATATGGCAACATGTTTTTAGAAGGAGAAAGCACGAAGCAAGAGATCTAGAATTTCGGGACGGAAATGAAGATTCTCAAATTATGAGAAAATTGTTGAATGAGTTTGATAACAGCTGCATTTCAAATGGAAATGATTCAAGATGTATTAGGAAGAGGAAGAACTTGGAGAATGAAGAACATGATGAGCAGGAGTTCAGTGACACTGCTGCTGGGAAGAAAACGCGGGTAGTTTGGTCTGTGGATCTTCATAAAAAATTCGTCGATGTTGTAAACCAGATTGGATTTGATAGTGAGTATCCTACTCTTAATTTGAATTTTACTCCTTTTTCGTCACTTGTGTGGTTTGCAACAAATTAGATGTTAAACTTCTCATATAATTGTTTTTTGAGTACCTCTGCCAATATTGAACTTCTGTTCCTAGTCCCAGTAAAAGGAGGGGAGTCAGTGTCAAGACATCAAGTCTATTGGCAATTACAGTCAGTCTCTGGCACTTACACTCTATAAAACTCATTCTCCTAATAATGATCATGTGCATGCTCAATACACCGAGTCTTAATTATGGTTTCTAACCAGAATGAGCGATAACTAACAGTTCATTATTGTTTTTTTGGCTCAAAAACATGTAGTACCAATGCCTCTACTGTTTAATTTACTTGTAGATATGCATCTTTTAGACATGAGAACTTATAGCAGGAACCTATGAGGGTGTATGTGTAAGTAGTATGCTCACTCTTGCACTCCTGTATCTTGCTTGAATATCCTTGTATTACCAATTTAGCATTTGGTGACATGATGGCATGGCATGATTCTCAGAAGTAGGGCCGAAGAAGATTCTTGACTTAATGAACGTCCCTGGGTTGACAAGGGAGAATGTTGCAAGTCACCTGCAGGTACTTCAGACTCTGCTACATCTTAAATTTAAACAAAGTTTTAACTTAGTATGGTCAATAAAGCAGTTTCAGCTAGTTTTCTCTTAAAGAACTAATATGTGGTATGTTCTAATCCAACTTTAATTTTACTTCATTTGTAAATAAAACGTTTGAAAACTTTAATATTTCAAGTTAAGGCAAGAAACCCAAACTAAAGATTGTTGATTGTTTGGTTTTTGGTTTTCCTGTTTGTTAGGCAATGTTCCATGTTCAAGCCCACTATAAATTAACTAGGACATTTTTTATACCGTCTTTCTGTCTGAAAAAACAACATTTTGCTTCATATAAACTGTGATTGATCAAATGGATATCTACAATACATTTTAACAAATTGATTCCTGTAAGTGCAACACAATAAAAAAGATTGATGTAAAAGAAATCAAGTATTGAAGCTGCCAACCTCAGCCTGGATTGGATAAGGTGTAGGCGATGATGATGATGATAATGATAAATATAGAACTTTGCATTCAACATATTTTGTTTTGATCTATGCAGAAATATCGGCTTTACTTGAGCAGATTGCAGAAGCAGAATGAATCCAATTCCTCTTTGTGTGAACCTAAACAATCAGAGAGCAATTTCAGTGACTCTTTGCCGAAATTTATGCAACAGAATTCACCAAAATCACAATTGACCCTAGGAACTAGTAATGTGTACCCTGGAAAGAAAAACTTAGTTCAGATGGGAGGAGCACATGAAACTCGTGAAAATGAGTCAAGTAACATTGTAACTCTACCGCAACTTGCACAGGAAAGAAAGGTAATTCTTGAAGAAAACAGTGAGAAGGCCTCAAAGTTGAATGGCTCATCCTGTGCAGAATTTGGATTGGTAAAAGTTCTCCCACATATGCCTCTTCCGCAAACTTGGTGTAGTGAAATTTCAATCACACAGGAAAGCTCCTGCCTTGAAAAAGAATGCTCAAGTTTCGGAATGCCGAATATTTCCCAGCTTCATTTTGATCATCATCCAATCAAGAAAACTTCTGACATGGGAATCTACATTACTGGTCGTGATCAACTGTGTCTTTCCCAAGAAAAAGCTATGCTTACTGAATTCAAAACCATGAACCAGAGTACTACATCTTCGGTATATAGCGTAGTTGGATCCACTGGATGGGACTCTACTTCAAGCAATCAGTGGCTGCCCAATAGCAAAACTATCATAATAGGTGGAATGGATAACAAGGAATTGTCTAAAGGTCCTGAAACCACAATGTTTCCACTATTGACTTCGATGGAGAACTTCCAGCATATTTTAGACAAAGAATATGGTTGTTCTGAAGTTTTTGGTACTAACATAGACTTGTTAGACTACTATGATCCAATTTCCTTGGCTGAGCTAACAAGTCAAAGTTTTGATGTATTAAGGTTTGGTTATGATTGCATATGGGATGCGATGGAGTACTCGACAACAGATGAAGGTCTATTTATCACTTAGTATGCTGGTCTCTGCGTATGAACTACGCAGCAAATAATGGTAAGAAGTTTAGCTCTTTCAACTATATATGGTTGGCCATAGTGTCCCAATAATCCTATGAAACTGTTATAAGGGTTTATAGTACTGGAAAGCTACTGCTTTTGCAGATGCCCAAGTTGTTGTACACAATGCTTGAAGTAATAAAGCAAAGACAATCTTATAACTAGTATATAAATCTGTTTTTTGCATGTCTGTTTTTTATCTAAGATGGCACTAATATACATATCGTTTATATACCTGGAGCATTCGATGTGCTGGATACCATTCAAACTCGCACATTGCAGTATTTTCTAGGATATAAATTTGGTGTACAAAAAATGATCTACCAGTTTCAGGATTTTTTCTTAGGAACAAGTCAAATATGCTTAGAAAATTTGAGCATTAGATGTTCTATAATGCATTTACCAACTGGCATGATTAAGTATAGTTTGCACTGTTGCAACGATATATCTCAATAGATATATTTTGAATATGGATATTATTCCCATTGAATGGAATGAATAAACTGTAGGCGTTGACAAAGATGAGTTAACTAAACTTGAAAGGTTCTTATAAATATACATGTTGTAGCATGCTGAAAATGGTCAGATAGCGACATTTTAGCAAAAATGAACTAACACAATTGAATAAACACTAAAGAAGCAGATCATGGAGTGCTTATTTCCATCACTATTCAACATAATCCCTCAACATATATACTCATTGAAAACACCTCTTTTCTTAACTTTGAATGTTAGGAGAAATATTTTCATGGATTCTTACGTCTACCCGAATGCTCTTCTGTTTCGAATTCTTTGAAGGAACAGTTTTGAGTGGAGGTCTTGGGAGGAGTTGGGATCTTGATGCGGCTACAGAGCAGCTTGATTTTTCCACCAGTTTTGGAGTAGGATTTCTAGGAAGCGTTAGTGGAATCTGCACAATAAGTGTACTATGTAAATTGTTAGCATTGAAGGATCATAACCTCTAACATTCGGAAACATTCTGAAAGAGAAATATGATGCACCGATTGATGATGAAAGTCTGGCGTTGGCTTAGCTTTGAAACTTACACTCTGACATCGAAATCAATCAGTGCACCAGAAGAACCAAATGAAGAAGGTAGCAGTTATTCTTCTCTTTCAGAAATGTTTAGAAATTACAGTATAAGTATACTTATTTTAAGCCTGACCTCCCTCCTCTTTTCTGCTCTTTCATCACACTTGAAGTTGAAGGGAACTGGTACTGTTAGAGGGCGTGCATTGTACAAAGAAGTGGATGTCCTTGCACGGCTAGAGCAAAAGATACCCATAAGCCAGTAAGGCACAATGAAGAATGTAATAGTATTACTTCAATTAAATTTTGTTTAGATCAAACCTTATGTTATCAGTCGGTGGTGTTGCTAAAGGAAATTTTAGTGATCGATTCACAGAAACCTGCAGTGTAAAATCAAAGCTTGATATGAGTGTCACCGCCATCAAATGTATGTAAGGCTACAAGATGCATTGATGTCCACAGAATTACCGAAGTGGGTGTCTTTGCTTTTTGATGGCTCGAAATGGACAAACTAGTTCTCGAACTAACACGACCAACGTCTGAAACCCGCGACTTCTCCGGAATTGGAGGAGGCCTTTTCTTACTAGCCGAGGCAGAAGTTTTGCTGGTACTCCAAGGCGAGGAATTGATGGACATGTGAAGCGTCCTGGACACTGATCTCTTCTTCTCAAGGGTATCCTTTGAGGAATACTTACCACCTGGTGTAATACAATTGACCTGTCTGGGAAGAGTTGGAGTAGATTGCTTGGATGATGAAGGAAGCAGCTTGGATGTTATACGGCTTATGGAGGATCTCAAAACAGATAACTTTGGTCTTTTCACCTTCTTCACTGAAGCATCCTTGATCGATGTGGAGCACACCTGCAACAAGAGCAATCAATGAGAAACCGCGAATCTGCAAATTCGAAGTTCCAAGTACTCAACCAAAAAGGCAACTTACTTCAACAACTAGCTCCTTCGTTGGCTCAGGTTTCTGAACGTGATCAATCACAACCGAGGTCTCAACTTGGTCAATGTCATCTTCAATCGCTATGCTGTCTTCATAAGTAACATTGGCAACCCCCTCACCAAGAGAAGCATTGCTGATCTGGGCAGGGGCAGAGCACTGACGAGAAGCAACCATCTCAACCTCCTCGGGGTTCTTCTCGCCACCATCTTCCACCACCTCCTTGTTCACATCTTGAGCTTCCGCTTCCAAGCCAGATTGCTTGGTTTCAACAAAGATTGAATCGAAAGCAGCCCAATTCTCTGCATGCACATTACTATCCGCTCCCTCCACTTGACATTGCGATTCAGGTTGATCAACTTCATCTTCCTGCTTGAGCACTTCACTATTAGAAGCAGCTGCATTCTCCCTTCTGGCGGCGGCGACGCGCTTGTAGTGAGCTTCGAAGTAGGCCTTCTTCTGGGCAACGGATCCCGGGGTGGAGTACTTGGAGACGTCCTCCATGTACCGGTCGCGGGAGAAGGGGGACCATCTCTCCCACGCCAAGCTCTCCGAAGCAAACCTCCCGAAGGACACCGACCCCGCAAACGCACCTTGGTGGTGGCTCCCCTGCAACACCATCCATCCTCCATATCAACACACTCTCCTAACACTTCAAAATCCCACAACCCATCATAAAAACCCAATCTTTCTTCCGCCTACCCAGAAGCCCGGGAAAGTTTTCAAACAATCCAACACAGAACAAAACCGCAAAAAAAAAAAAAAAAGAAGCTAAAATCCAATGAGAATCAACAAAAGATCCTCCTTTGGATATCCAAACTCGATGAAAATGCAAAAGATGAGGTGAGAAAAATGAAACAAAAAGAAAAAATCTTATATTTACCCGGGGAACATCTAAGCCACTCCCAGCATCTTGGGAAGGTAATGTGAAGAGACAAGCCGAATCTCCCATATCTCTATCTCCTCCTCTTCTCACTACTACTACTCCTCCTCCTCTTCCTCTAGTATTACTGCTACTGCTTTCTTGTTGTTGAGCTTGGGAGGGAGAGGATTCGAAAGAGGAAGAATGTGGGATGGTTAGCTGAAGGACACTGAGGGGGAGCTCCAAAAGCAACGTTCATATTTCGAACAAAAAAGAAGGGAAGAAAAAGTAAACGGCAGCGTCAACGTCAACGGGGGATTTTGGGACTCATGCGCGTAAGTTTCAAATAGATAATAACGGTAGAGTCGACCCCTTTGTTGTCATTATTATTAATTTCACGGTGTTCACAATTCAAGGGTGTTTTTTTTTTTTTGTAATGAGATAATTACCCCGGGGTTTGGATAATGAATTACTAATTTTCCTAAAAAATAAGAAATTTTGACCTTCTATGAGGCCGATATAGCAAGAGGCCGATTAAATCTGGCCGTCGAGAGTTAAGGGCATTGAGGTCTAGCCACCCTGGCCGAATGGAAACCATTAAATTTGGTTACTATAAATTGATGGACGACGACTAAATTTCACAGGTAGTAGAACCAATTATCATTGTCAACTAGTTTTTTTTTTAATAAAAATATTAAGTTAATGAGTTTGCAATTTTTTAAAAAATCTAGCGTGGGTCTTGTTAAACTTCAAAAATAATTTTTAAACTAAATGCAAGGTAGTAGTTAAGTCATTTTTTTAAATCTTGAATATTACGTAAAACAATTATGAATAGCTCATAAAGTCGCCCTTTATTTAATTTTGTTCCCACCGTAGCTTTTAGAGAAAGCAGCATTCAATTTCAAACATGGCCTCCTCAAAGCAAAGCTTTTCACTGCGGGGCCTTCCTTTTACGCCCTTTATTGGGAAAATATCAATTAAATGTTTACTTTATACTTTTACCACTAAATATTTTGCCAACTTTAATTTTACGTAAATGAAAAATATTAATTTAATTATTTTAAGAACTTTATATATGCGCAAATAAAATTTTAAACCAAATAATCTATAATAATAATGCTATATAACATAATAATATTATAATACACGTAGGTCTATTAGTAAAATATTAATCTGTAAATTATTACAATAAGGTTACGATTAACTCCAAAGAACAAAATAAATGAGATGAAGTAGAATTGGTACTCCTGATCTCCCAAAAAGCTTCGAACCATATTAAAAAAAGGGTAAGTATATTATGAAAAGATTGTCATAATGTATGTCTATATTAATAAAATAGGAACTTAATACTAGCTTTAGATTAGAAGTAGGAGAATTAGTTAATCAAAATAAAAATTCAAAAAATATAAAAAAAAACCTCCGATAAAAGTCACGACTTTGAATCTAGCTAGTTTTAATTTCTTAAAAAAATAATAAAAATGCCTTTTAGCCTTTCCAGTTAGAAGGTCATGGTTAAAACCCCTAATCTCAATTTTTGATTTTTTATTCATAAAAATATGTTTAATTGTCTTAAAAAACAAAAAATTAAATAATTATAACTCAAAATTTTTATTCAAATAGGATATATCTTTAAATTCAATCACAATTTATATATAAGTTATTAAATCATTACATCCTATCTTATTATTCAACAAAAAATTATGTATAAAATTAAAATTTATATAATGTAGCATGGCGTGACAGACACCTGCCTAGTTTACATAAAATTATTACTTTATACAAATTTTATGAGAAATACAATTTCTAATTTATTTATTATATCGAAAAAAAATTTGTAAAAAAACTAGTAATTTAATTATTTTTTTCATTTATATTATTACTCGTCATTACTTAACTTGATCGCATTGAAGAATCATAACCCACCAAGACCAAGAATTTGAAACAGGAGAGCAATTGGGCAGCAGCTCCTCTCCCCCAAACTTCTCTGCACAAGAAAAAAAAAAGACTATTTGATTATTTTAAAATTTATAGAGTTCGTGAACTATTGTTCATTCAAGCATATTATTATTCCTCGCTAAAAAAACATGGCTATTTGATCATTTCCAGCATGCTACGGCGTGTACGGAAAAGAATTTTTCAAGTAATTTGGTGAACTTATCTTCGTCAATGCTGGCAAATTTCCATTCCATTCAATGGAAAATATGTCCATATCCTATTTGAAAATTAAAAGTAAAACAGTAATTAAAATACATATATACCTTGCAACAAAATGAAATCGGAAATGCCCTAATTACAAGTGAATAGAAAGAATATAATTCACAATTTATATCCCAAAATCTAAGAAGCCTCAATGGTGAGAAAACTTTTACAATTATTTTCTCGTTCTCGTTGTAGGACTCTATTATGGCCCCCAATGAGGAAGACTGCTTCTTTAACTTTGCGTTGGGTATCAGTCGGTGGCATTAGGTATTCTAGAACTTTAACTTTGTTGTACTTATAGTTGTTAATTTTCTTTGTTTTTTATATACTGTTCATTAATTGTCTGAGTTTTTTTTCCGAGCAAGTTGTGCGAAATTTAACTTAGATACAAATTGATGTTTTGCATTGAAAAAATTGGTTTTAAATTGAATGTTTAATATTTTTTGGTAAAATATTATTCTTATGTGTTTTTTTTATCAGTCCGCTACTGTACCAGGACGATACTTAACCAGGTTTTCGATTAAGTACCGGGCCAATCCGTATCGCAGAATCCCGGTTGGATCACACTTGACAGCTGCTTCTCTAAAGTTGGACGACCTGTACAAATTATAATGTCCTCATTCCTTTTCAATATTTGCTTGAAGCGTTAATTAATAGATTTTGCTAATACAAAGAAAATTCCCGGGATAATTTTTTTGCCAAGAAGAGTTTGCGATTAAATTGTATAATGATATTCTATTTATGATTCAATTGTGGTTTGTACTATTTTCATGACTTAATAGCATTTTTTTTTACTTAATAATGTCCTAAGTGGATTCACATTTGTGTTAGAAATGTTAGGGGGGGGGGGGGGGGGGGGGGGGG